>BROJ01000068.1:2500-129316 GCA_026008555.1 Fistulifera pelliculosa | reverse complement strand
TCTCCTTGTTGATGCGTACCGGCTTGTCCGGAACTTCACCCGGTTTGTACACGGCCTCCTTTTGTGCCTGACATGAAGCCAAGGCGGCTATTAGAAGTAGTAATAATAGTTTCATCCTATTGTTGTTATTATGGTGTTGGATGGAAAGACTCTCGTCGTCGAGCCTTTTTGTATTTGCCGCATGTCGCTTCTTCTACGGTACTGGTACGGTAGTCGCCTGCCGCGCGCTTCACGCAGCGAACGGTTTGCCCAAGCGGGCAAACACTATGGAAAGGCAGGCGTTCTACTGGTACCGGTACTCAACGGATAGTATAGCCTCAGTTTATTTAGAACGCAAAGATCCGTTGCGAACTGATGTGTACATTATTTATATATTTAATGCTTATTCATAGACCGTGCTGCTGCAACAGGTGCTCTCGAAGCCATTTCCGCCATTTCGCAATCAAGGCAATAGGGACAAGCAGAAGTAAAGTTAATATTATTTATACTTAATAGCATTTGCGAATATTCTTGCAGGCAAAAGAAACAGCGATCAATAATCTAGAAACCGCGAAGAACAAAGGAAAGCTATTCTCAGCAACAGCAATAACCAATTATCAGCAAGCATGGGAGCACCTTCCACCACAACAGCCGCACCGCAGCATCGCCCACACAAAACCAACAACAACGACTTGTCGCATTACTTGTCACTCATTCAACAATACATCAGCGTCTTTCGTTTGGAGAATGCCATTTTCTTGGCCGAACGATGCGTCGCCGAATTCCCGCAGACACTTCGGCCGTCTACTGGTTGGCCGTGGCGTATTATCGCAGTGGACAATTGCCGCGGGCGAAGCATTTGTTGACGGGGTATGCGCAACCGAATATGCTGTATTTGTCGGCGCAGTGCTCGTACGAACTCAAGGAATATGCACAAGCCGAAGATGCCCTGCTGAAGGATTGTCGTTTTCAATTCAAGCAACAGCAACCGACCGGTACGTTGGAAGATTATATTTTGCAAACAACGGTGAGTGCATTCGAGAAGTGAGGTCTGTTATATGATGTGATGTGTCCGAAATACTCATTCGTTTCGTAGCCGTGTCCTATTCCGAGTGGAGCGGCTGGTCTTGCTCTGCTAGGCGATGTCTTTCGGAAATCAAACCGAGCGCACCGAGCGATTCAATATTATCAAATGTCCTTGCAGCTGGATCCGTTTCTTTGGTCCAGTTTTCAGGCACTGGCAGAACTAGGGGCCTCCGTAGACGTTCCGACGGTATTTGGTGTCAATAATAGTAACCCCGCATCGGCGACAACATCGAGCAAAACACCGTTGCAGCCCAAAGCGCCGCCGCCGTTGGAAACACCTGGTTTGACTCCCATTCATCAGAATAATACGACGTTAGGCTCGATTATGGAAAGGAAACACCCAGCAATGCTTCTGTACTGCGAAGAGCGCGACAGGTAGCCAATCGCAGCTATTATCCGCCTTCTCCGGAAACGCCGTCCTTGTCGACCATGACTCGATCGATGCGGTATTTGCAAGGTCTGGGGAATCCGAACCTCGCTCATTGTTTCTGGACAATCATCCGGAAGAAAAAAGGTGACGTTCAAAGTATACTACAAACTTTGGCGACGGCGGGCAAGGCGTACCAAGAGATTTGTCAATATCAATGTCAGGCGTGTTTGGATACATTAAAGACGTTACCGCTTTCTCATCAAAACACGTCTTGGGTGTTGCATCAACAAGGAAAGCGTATCTGGAGTTAAATGAATTCACTGCAGCACAACGATGTTTGGAGCACATGAAGCATTTAGAGCCAGGTCGTTTGGAGGGTCTGGAGTTGTTGTCGACTGTTTACTGGCATCAAAAGAAGGAAGTGGCACTGGCGAGTCTAGCCCAGCATGTTGTGGCGTGGAACAAGAAATCACCGCAGGCATGGTGTGTGGTCGGAAACTGCTTCTCGCTGCAAAAGATCATGAAGCAGCTCTTTCGTTCTTTAAACGTTCCCTGCAGCTCGATCCGGATTATACCTACACGCACACGTTGTGCGGCTACGAGTACATGGCCAATGAGGATTTTGAACCAGCCATGGCTTGTTTCCGTCAAGCCATCCGCACGAATGAGCGACATTACAATGCTTGGTACGGTCTTGGCTGCATTTATCATCGACAAGAGAAATACGATTTGGCAGAGTATCACTTTGAACGAGCATGTCAGATTCATCCTACGAGCAGTATCTTACGGTGTAACTGGGGTATTTCGCAACACGCGAATGGGAAAGCGTATCAAGCTTTGGAAACTCTCGGAGGCGAGTCGCCTGGATCCATCCAATCCTCAAGCTCGGTTTCAGCGTGCTACTATCTACAGTGCATTGCATCGGCCCCAAGAAGCCGCCATGGAACTAGAAAAGGTGCGAGACGCTGCTCCACGGGAAGCGACGGTTCATTTCTGTCTTGGAAAAGTGTACAAGCGGTTAGGACGTTTGGAAGATGCCATGAAGTGTTTCTTGGCGGCCATGGATCTGGACCCCAAAGACAGTCAAATGATCAAGTCAGCCATGGATAAGCTGGATAATCCTGATATCGATGAAGAAACCATGATTCCGTTCTAAGTCAATGAGTAATTGGTGGGGCACTGTCTGATAATAGGCTATTTCGCAACTGTCCGCTAGGTCTACTTGAATCGTAGTCGTTTCGTTTCTTCTTCGTCACACAAGCCCTCTAGTTTATTCTGCATTTCATCGAGAGCGTCGCCACCGTCTGAATGGAGTAGCTATTCCTGAGCTCCGTTGTTTGTGCTGCAATACGCAGTATAAACTGGTATACCGGTAGCGTAGGAAGAGCTTTAAATGTCGATGAAACGGCAACGAGCTTTCCTGTAGATTGAGGAGCAGAGTCTGCCTTGTCATTTATGTTTCTCATTTCGTGTGATATACTTTTATGAAATGCTTGAGCTTGAATGATAAAGGTAATAATCTGCGTCACAGACACTTTTACTGATCTTTGATGTTAACATATTTTTACAGCATTCATAGTTTGATCCCCTCGCCATCATCATCGGAATCATCTTCAAGCATCGCGATTGCCTTTTCCGAAAGGAAAGCGTCGTTATCCACCATGGTGTCTTCAGTCAAGGAAACACTTTCTGTGCTAGGAAACGATATTGACTGTAAGTTGCGGCTATTGATATGACTGCCAAGAAGCATTCTGACGCCTTTCTCGTGCAAGCGGTTTTCAATTTCGGTATGAAAAAGCTTGTTCACCTTGCAGTAACGCTCAACGTCGGCTGACTGAATCGCAAGTGGCAACAATCTCTCTGCAACTTGAGCCAGCTTTGGGTACTCGACTTCAAAGCTTGCTCGCCAGATGTCAATTGGCTGTTGTTTAAGCATTCGTTGCTGCTGCTTGACAAGAAGATTCACGTTATGGGAACTGTTGGATTCATCGGTCTCATTTTGACTGAGCAGTTTCTGGTAGCGATTCGCACTATCCCCAAATGTGCCTCGCTTCTCTGTTACCGAGTTTACTAGGGCCATGAGTTCGCACTCGGCTTCGTGGGCTTCAAATGTTCCACTACCGTAAAATTGGTCGAGAACACTTCCACATTCTTTCAACCAGTTCGGCTGCATATCATTCAACACGCTCCTCGATGCAGTCGTGTAAGGGTCCAAGATCATTGCGAGCAAAAGTTCCTTATCGTAGATGGACGCCAAACCACTGGTCGCGTCTCCTCGGTACCTGCTTGACAAGGCGCCAACAACAGCCTGGCACGTTTCAGGACCAAGAGCAAGGAAAACACTGGGCTCATCTTTCCAATGGCCGAGGTCTTTTCGTAGTGCCTCAAACAGAGGAAGAATCCAACTCCCCGTACACCACGTCGCTCCATATGAGGGATAAATGCTGCAAATGTTGCAGAAAGCATTTGCACGGCCTGAACTTTGTTCAGAAATGAATGACTTTCCTCTCCTTTGATGAGGCTAACAAATTTAGCCACCTCTTCTCTGCTAATACCACTCGTAGCATCTGCCCAGACCGAATCCGAGATCATGTTGCGCATGATTTTGATGTTCGAGCAATCTTCCCTATCACGTGCTGAAGCATGCGATCGCAATACGCAAAACGCGTCGACGACGACACCTTCTGTGGTGTTCCCTTGCCGAGTAAATCGCGATTTTCCTTGTACATGACCGCTAAACGATCGTTTCGTTTGATGAACTTTGCAATGAAGAGTGCATTCTCAACGGTCTCCTGGATGATATCAATTTGGGCAATTTCTTCCATGAGTAGATTGGCAGTGTGCGTTCGGCAGCCGGACACAAACAGATTGGAATACTGCTCTTGAATCAGGGTACCGACGACCGGGTCCACTTTGGTGTTATCAAACACAAAGCCTGCAAACACGTCCTCAATGGGTTTCTCTTCGGACACTGTGCGGAGCTGAGCAAGAATGAGTCGGACGATTTCGTCTGTGGCATGATGTTCCTTGGTTACGAGTACACAGTCAACAAACATGGCTTTGTCGCCTTTGGCAGCCGTCACAATGTAAATGCGATTTCCACTTTCATTGATAAAACAGTCAACTCCCAGCGTCAAATATCGATCGGGAAGCCGTTCCATCAACATCTGAATCTTTTCCCGAGTTGTTGTAATAATCCACGAGATTCCGACGCATCAATTGACGCGCCGATAATATATGCGGAACGAATGCAGGGTTGAGTTCTTGTATCAGCTCACGAAACGAAGGTGTATCCACTGCGTCAAATGGAATTCCAGCCTCGACCAAAAGGCAGTAACTGCTTGATGAATGCGAGGCACCTTTTTTCTCAAAGTCAGATTTTTCAACAAATGCATCCATCGTATATTGTCGTTTCTTTGGAGATTGAGCAGTGATAGCAGCTCGCTTTGGCTTGACGTCCGCGGGCGCAATGCCCTCGACTTCGAAGACATAGCCGCATTCAACGGCGCAAGCGGATCGTCCTGTATTCTTTCATCCTGTGAACCAATAATGCCATATTCAATAGCGGCAGCTCGCACCTTGGTTCCGCTGTATTTCTTGAAGGCTTCAACGACATTCCAAGGACAAGAATCACATGCAATTAAATGACAAGCCCAGCGAGGAGCTTGCAACTGAACGCAATTTCGGACGTGTGGGCAATAATGGCATGTTCGCTGCACTGCTTCGCCGTGAACGACTTTTGTTACGTGGCTTTCGATGAAGGTGTTGCCTTTCATTTCTTTCTTGCGGGTGGATTATAGGTTTTATTTTGAAATGGATGAGGCAAATGAAAGAAAGGAGAACTATACAAGGAGGTATAAATTACGGTATACTTCGTATTATCTCCTTGGACGTATGACGTATTTTAGCGTATTACTCCGCAGCAATTAGCAGTCGGTGCGTCGGACGAAGGCGGATGAGCATAATACATTCAACGTATGCACCGTTGGACCGCGGTGGTGGTGCTTGCGGTGCTCGTACGTATTTTTCAATCGAGAGGCCGCCGACCGGCACCTGTCACCTTGAGTCAAGATCAAGGGAGTTGCCCGATTTCGTGGCTAGACGTCTTCTAGGGTTCAGGCTTATGTACCAGCACTCGGACCTCGGATTCGGATTGCGTTGGTTTTCCTCGTGTTGCCGTCTTTGCCGTCGTCCGTCGTCACTCGTCACCAACGTTACATGTTACCGGAGTACAAATTACAGCTTATAAACATCACAGTACTAGTACGTACTCTCGACCTAGAGTATTGTCGTCTGTTGTATGTTGTATGACTAATAATGACTGTAATTCTAATACAAATCAGTAGTGGCACAGAAACCACTAGTGCCGCAGAACACATGCAATAAATAATGGCACAAGTGGCGCAATTGGCACAAGTGGCGCAATTGGCACAAGTGGCGCAATTGGCACAAGTGCGCAAATGGCAGCGGCGCAAGTGCGCAGTCTACAGAAAATCAGTAGCTTTTCTACAGGAGTGGCACAAGTAGGGTTCTGAACGGGTCCGGCATATTCACCCGTCCACCGGAAGGGGCCGCGGGCTCCGAGGACCCGTCCGGCCCCCCGTCCGGCGGACGGGTCCATGGAACACAGCACTCATGACTCATGGCCGACATGGCGAGTCATGGAACCGTTGATTTCGGCCAAAGAGGACTAGTCATGACTAGTCATGACAGGTCGTGAGAGCTTCGCGTAGGACGTCTTCTACTGCCGCTCTTCTTGCGATCAAAGAGACTTATCATTAATCATTAAATCATTAACGTTTAGAAGCTATATGTATATTCCTTTTAGGATTACTTTGTTTTCAAGTTGTCTTCTCTTGTATTCCAGGTGAAGATGTCTCCACTACTGGAAAAAATGGACTCCGACATTGCCGAGCTCGCTGGACGGAAAGATAATACACAGCAAGAGAATACAGATTAGGGAGTGTTGTTTGTCGTTCTCTCCACCACACCAGAGGATCGTTCTGATGCTGCTTTTCCTTGTCTGCGTAGAAAGGAAAGAATTTTTGTTGTCTATAATTTCGGAGTTCAGCAACGCAAATTTCTCTGATGTTGGAGTCTTCATCCTGTTCACTGGTAGTAACAGTCTCGTAGAACTCATCCTCCATAGCCTGTGCCAAAACGGAGGCCAGGCATGATTTTTGTTTCTTCCTAGTCGGCTCTGCACGAGTTTCAACAGTTGATTGAGCGATTGATTCCTGTACTGAAGGCTGTTGTGGTGCACTTCGACGAGGGAATTTGCTACATCAATATCCTTCCTTTGTTTCGCAGCCACAATCATGTAATCCAATATATCCTTCCATATCCTCTCTGTTGATTGCTTGTCTCTCTTGAACACGGTCAGGGACTTGAACCTAGGGTCGAGCGCATGCGCAATAACAAGTCCGGGGTGAATTCCTTGCTGACGATTTCTATTCCTGATGGGCGCTGAACCGATCCAAAGTATACATCGGTACATAGATCACCCCAACGCCTTGAAGTCGTCTTGCATTGCGGTTGCACATTCCAACAGCGACTTGGATACTTCGTGGCCCCCATTTATATAGGTTGCAGTCCGCTCGAGTCTTTCCTGGAACTCAATCACACAATTTTCTATTGCTAGTTGGAGTACGTTCAAACAAAATGGTACCAGCGACGAGGTTACCTTTCTTTTGGCTCCAGTAGCTTCTGGCAATTCTTCCACTCATGAAGCATTCCCTGAATCAGAGGAATGAGAGCCCACTCACTTTCCGATAGGATTCTTTTCGGTGTGTTCTGATTGTCACTGGACCCCGTCAGCTGGCCCTTTACATCCATAAACTGAAAAGCCTTCTTCATCTCATAAAACGGCACCAGCATGTCGTATGTTGACCACCAGCGGTCTTCACATCCATTTTAAGCTCCATAGACTTGACTTCAACAGCTTTACAGGCCGTAGTGAGCAAATCTAGCCTGGCTGGCGACGACTTGATGAAGTATACAAGCTTGCGAACTTTGCCAAGCACTCCGGTCCCCACATTGAGTCTAGTACCCTCACCGACATCTATAACGATCTCGTCATCGTTTGGAACACCGGGTCTGTTGATATCTGCTTGATCGACAAAGAACTTCCACTCATATACCTTAACTGCGGTGAGTTGCAGGACGTGTATTGAGCAGTAGGATCCTCCATACCATAGGTACTTTCGATAATGTTGAGGAATTTATTCATTTTGCCCTCGGTGTCAGTGACCGCACCAGCGCATTGAATCTTACCAGGCGGAACAACAAAGACCTTTTGCCCAACCGACATATTCCATTCCCTTGTTAAAGTTTCGACGTAGGCTTTTGCAAGAGCCTCGCCATCAGTGGGACCGGTGTGAGAAACAAACTCCATATCAGCACTGCGCATCTGAGTTGTTGCGTAATCTATCCACTGGAAAGATTTACCAGACTTAGATTGTCCGTCGGGGGACGTCCAATGGTCGTCTGTCCCCATACAACATTACCCATCATTGCGCGGAGATTGTAATTCACTACTTTCGCCTTTAAGACACAAGAATGCTCCTGCACAGTTGTTGCCGATATCCCTTCAGGAACACGCCTTTCTTTCTTTTCCGACATGTTGGATGGATCCTCTAGGTCGTCGTACTCAGATCGTAATGGTGCATACCGCCCAGCGTTGGCTAGGGCACGCTGCATGTTACGGAATGACCGCCTTTCCACAACTGACCATGGTAGGTTACAGTCTACGACAGCAACACTTGTGTAATGCACACATTCGTTCCACGCTTTCTCTTTGGCTGTGCCGTCAACCAACTTGTCCAACGTGGTTTGGACACTATTTGGTTTAGGTGCCGATGATGACGTACAATCTTCCCTGTTGTCAGCATTTACCTTCGCATAGCCGTGTTCAATCAGGATGTTGTAGATGGGACGGTGTTTGCGCAGAATATGTCTGGACAACATCTTGGCAGACATATTTGCAGTCACAGAAATGGGCATCCCACATGCATTGCAGTTTGGATACTGGGCCAAAAGTTTGCTCTCCTCTGCCGTAGCTCCTATCCGGACGTGAAAAAATATCCAGAATGGATTGATCTTGTTGCTGTTTATCCAGGAACTCTTGACAACCCCGTTTAAACTTGGATGTGGTGTGTCCAAATACCGATGCTTTGGCTCCACAGGGACATACAGGTCCCCTATGATAGACGGAACCCAGCAACGTTTCTTGTTGAAATCAACCATTTTGTGTTCCAGCACTTTTCCACCGTGCAAAGGAATCTTCACTGGAGCACTCTTTTGGCCTGTCATCGTTGTCAATGTTGTCAATGTTGTCGTTGACGACGGAGTCTCCCAGCAATTTTCCTCATCATCAATGTCAAGGACTTCTGGAATAATGAATGCGGAACCTGATGCAGACTTTTGGTCATGCACCCTTGTCCTGGGAGACACTGAATAATACCATCTGGGCCAGCTTCCTCGCTGCACAGCAGGATGGCTGGATGCAAAACACAACCGCAAAATTGACACTTGTACCTCGGGGCTATCTTCTTCTGTCGGTGTTGACAAGCTGGATTTTTGCACTCGGAACCATCTAAATGTAAAGACATTTTATATCTAAACCTCGATAGACCAAATCAGCAACAAACTGCAACTACAACCGAACACTTGCCGATCAAATGCTTCAATCTTCAATGGAAACTTCTCAGATTTGCTTTTGAAAACTTGAAAACCAAACTGCCAACTGGTGTCAGAGCGTCAGAGCAAGACGTACCTAATAGGTTATGAGTACCCGTCCAAACCCGTCCGGGGTAAACTGACCCGGCCGCGGAAGGGTGGCCACCCGTCCGGCAGGGTGGCCACCGCGGACGGGTAAAACCCGTTCAGAACCCTAGGCACAAGTGGCGCAAATGGCACAAGTGGCACAAATGGCAGGTGGCACAAATGGCACAAGTGGCAAATGGCACAAGTGGCGCAAATGGCACAAGCGGCTAATGGCGCAGGCAGTGTACAATGCAATTCCGCCGAACGCAGAACACAAAACACTACTATGAATATGACAATAGTTGCAAGCAGTACGAAACGCAGAAGGCGAAGGCGCTGTATTCCAGTCTTCTGTATTTTCACAGTATTCATATTCAGCATTCGTATACGTCAGTCTTTTTTATAGAATACGGAGTATAAATAAAAAAGAGTTCTTCGGCGCCGTCCGGCGATGCTTCGGTGAGCCGAGCATACCGGTACATTATGTTTTATGGTGACGGTGCGGAGAGCGCTGATCTCTAACGCTAAAACGTTGTAGTGACGAAATCGGGCAACTCCGCCGACCGGCACCTGTCACCAGAGTCAAGATCAAGCTCATGCGCACAGTGTTACTTCAGCTGTATTTCGCTCCACCAAATTGAATCACCAGATTCCAAATTCCAAGGCTGTAATCTGAAATGAATGTTGAAAAGCTTCTCTGGACTACAGATTTGTATGGCGTGTCGCCACTGATACGAGCATGTTCTTCAAGGAACAACCAACAACCAACCGAATATCGGTGGTAAAGTGCCAAGCCTAGCGACAGATGGTGAGCAACCGAAATCCGAACTTCGATCTCTTGTGCACTTTATTGTTCAGTTCTTTTTTCGAGTCAGTTTTGGGTGAAATCCAATAGCCCTGATGACGTCAAGTTCCTACTGTTAAAGTTGAAGAGTACCCGTTTGACTGTGAGCAACTTACAGTTGAAGTATCAAAGCAAGCTGTTTCTGCAGGTGTGAGTGGATTATGGCCTATTCCTTGTTCCTCGTGATCCCACTACGTGCAAAGATACTCCGCGTTCAAATCATCCAAAGCCTTGCTCCTTGCTCCTTGCTTGTCGCTCAAAAAACAAAAAACAACAAAAAGAAAAGATTCGTTTTATTTTTCTTTGACACGATTCTATCTTCAACGATCATCATGACAAGACGAATCATTCATCACAACTACCAAGACCATGCGAATGCAGTTCCTTTCGATCAAATGACCGAAGTGCAAGGCCACACCTTCATTTACAAGCTTCACGCGACGCTCGAAGATGTTGAGCAACAAGGCCTTTCGCATGTGGTATCGTGGCAGCCACATGGGCGGTGTTTCTCGTGCACTATGCGAAGGAATTCAGATTCTACCAAAGCATTTCAAATTGACCAAAATTGCTTCGTTTCAGCGCCAATTGAACATTTATGGGTTTCGCAGAATTACAAAAGGAGTCGACCGTGGAGCGTACTATCACGAATGCTTTCTGAGGTATGACTTGGCTGGCGCAGAAGATTGTAAGAATCAAAGTGAAAGGACTTTAGTACGAGGAAAATCAAATCCTGAGGAAGAGCCCGACTTTGGAGCATGAGCTGGGTGAGTCCAAACAGATTCTCCAAGGCTCGAACATTATCTTGCGATCGAGCGGAAGCCACTGAAGACCCTACAGCATCACATCGGGCATCACTGTCCATGGTTTCGACATGCTCGCAAGGCTCGTTGCATATGAGGCAAACGAAGACGTCGCTTCGAAATTACAAGATGTGGAGGTGACGACAGATTACTTTGAAAGGTGCACTTCGCCAGAATGGCGATCTTCAGACACATTTTTCTCGTGTCCACCATTTGATATCATCGATCCTCATCTTCTGAATGAAGTTTCACCAGAGCTCCACTTCTCGAAGATCACATTGATCGTGCACTGGCGTCCGTGAATATTCGAGAAGTTTTCGATGAGTTCCTCATGCAAGATTGGGAGTTAATGGATCTATAAACATGGGAACTCTGATTGTATGATTCAAATAGACCGGAATCTATGCATGTGATCTCTTGAAATGAAGTTGTCTTCGGTAAGCATTCAACGCTCGGATAATAAGTGTTCGAAGCTAATTGTGACTAGTAAATGCAACAATGTTATGTGAATCAAATTCCAAACTAGTTTTCGTCGAATATCTAGTCTAGGCTTCCTTCTCTCTTTTTTAGTGAATGAGTTTGCTGCAAATAGAAAGGGAGATGTTTTGTGCGGAGTAGATAAAAACAAAAATTCAAAACGATCAGAAAGTAGCCAATATTCGCCGCCGAATCCAGTTCTTTTGCTCCTTCCAACGTGAGAAACATTGTTCTTCGAAAGCCCAGCAAGTCGGTTGAGCTTCTTGATTAGGTTGTAGTCTCTGAGATGTATGCGGGTTTTATTATTTGAAAGCGCAAAAATTACGCAAACTGTTACCGTTTCATCAGGCTCGCCTCATCATCTCTCTCGTTTCGGAGATCGAACCCGGAAATCGGTGCGACAAAACGCGACCCCAACGAAAACCGCCCCGTCCCCGTCGTAGTTTTGCCCGTTTCAAAAAAAAAGGAAAACGATTTTGCAAACCGGAACGCACTCCGCACAACACTGCAGCAACAAAACGCAAAGAAACGGATATTGACAACACACGAATGAGAATGAAACCGTACCTTGAAAACGCGCACAAATGGAAACGTTTCTGCGAGAGCGGTGTGTTCATTCTCTCAAGCGGAAAGGACGATTTGTTTGTTCACAAATTTGCAACTCGGCAAAACAAACGAATAGCGTTTTGAAAGACACCCAACAAAGCGCTTCTCAACATGAACAACTATCAACGCGACCCTCAACACATGGAGAACATGGACTTGCATCCACGCGTCTTTCAGGCTTTCCATGGAGCTTGGCAGCTGGTGAATGAACCACTTCAAGTTGCTCTTCGTCCTTTACTTCGACGCGAACGGGAGGATTTGTGTGATCTCGAAGTGTTTCTCGACGATGACAGCACCGCTGATTCCACCGTTTCTGTAAACAGTCTCGAAGAATTCAGAGACACAGCTTGGGGCGTCAAGAACGATCTCCGCGGCTCGAGTCTCATCTTCCGAACTCATGGACGATCTTCATTCATGATCGAAATCATCAAATGACACTGTGTGGTTCCGAATCTGGAACAACAGCGAAAGCAACGAATTCCGTGAATGCGAAGATACGGAGATGGTTGCGTTTGTCCAAAAGCTATCATGCGCTATCCGAAATCGTGCTTTTACGTCAAGACGGTCGACAGCAAAGGTCATGAATCCTGTGCATTGTTCGAGGCGAGCCTGATCGAGCGTGCCTTGACTGCAGTGCTCACCCTAGCGAATATTCGCAATGGTATTGCTATTCCGAAAAGAAAGATCTTGTCAAGCAGGTCTCTACGCTTGAACGAAAGGAGAAGCGACATTTCTTCACATCGCTTCGTTTGGTTGTAAGTGGAAGGTCCACCGAAAACGGTGAAAGAAGACGCACTCAACAGTTTTGAATGTGATTCAAATAAGGAAATGACTAGATGGTCTAAAGCCTAGTTTGTGAGAACGAACGCGAACCGTGAAAGTAAAATACATAGAAGCTTAAAACCAAATGAAAGACTATTGCCGATTGTCGAATCGAGCTGCCTGCTTGACCTGACTTCCATTCAACACAGATTTGTTTGACGCCACACATAGTTTTCTGTCGACTTCTCAATTAGGAGGTTTCCGTCAATGTCACAAAGAATAGGCATGCATGCCTGATGCGGGCGGTTGATTTTGTCACCGCGCACGGCTACCCAGCAGATATCTCCCGCGACGGGAGGCACTTCATAGCACGTCTGGTGTTGGACGCCAGCGTCTGCTCACAGGCCCATCCATCCCAATTGTTGTTGAAGCGGATACGAGGATTGAATGTCATGTAAAAGTCAATACTGCTGCCGGGGTCAAGGCAAGTGACGGTGCAGCCGCAACTGTCTGTGGTTCTTGATAAACTTCAAACAACTGCCACTCGTTGCGGGAGAGATAGAATCGCGTTCATCCCCGAGTCGATTCGTCTGGTGGCAAGTCTGGAACGCCGAAAGAAATTGAAGAAAGGTATGAATAAGCCGTCGGCTCGGGTGTTCCGGTCGATCGAAGTTGCCGAACTGACACCCATCATGCCGCACAAGGCCAGAACGGCTAACAACAGATCGAGCCCAGCTGCCGGTGGCAGCGTGGATGCCCGCATGTTGTTGGATTTCTTTTGGTGAAACCGAAATAATGGGAGGTTAGACAATCACTCATGTGAGCCGAGCTCCGGGCAATCATCACAATCACAAACATGTCAATGAGACAACCAAACGAATTGTTCTCTCGCGAAAACCCGAAACGTACTACTGTCTTGCGGACTCAAAACAAGTCAAACCGGCCCTTTGTACAGTATTACGAGATATTGTTGACTGTCATATGGTCATGGTCATGGGTTTTTCATGTCAAAACGCTGGGAACTTTTTCCTTCGTTTCGACCCTGATCAATCGTCTGTCCGTCGTTCAAAATAGCTGAGTACCGCTCTGTCGCTTTTCCCGTTCGCGTCTGGACGCACACCCGGCAAGCAAAAGTTTACCGCGTTACTAAACAAATTCACCATCGGCCAAAACGACCTGCATCCGCCATCGCACTCGTTGTTGTTGTTGCTGCTATTCATCGTGAAGAAATAATAATAATATTACAATGACTGCATCACAATCCGTTCAAGTATTTGGAAAGTAAGTTTCTATTCGAAAGCGGTCGAGGAATATTCAATAAGCAATAGTTGAAGGAGGAGGCAAATCTCGGAATCCGATAAATGGAGGCGCGCGTTTCATCTCTGTTTTTACTATTTTCTTTGCAAGTTCATATTCTGATCGTGCACTCTCTTTATTACTATTTTACAGAAAAAAGACTGCCACCGCAGTGGCTTTCGCCAAGCAGGGCCGCGGATTGATCAAAGTCAATGGTCAACCCATTGAATTGATCGAGCCCGCTGGACTCCGCTTGAAGGTGTTCGAGCCGGTTTTGGTGGTAGGACAGGACAAGTTCAGCAATCTCGATATCCGCATCCGAGTGAAGGGTGGTGGTATTACTGCTCAAATTTACGCCATTCGTCAGGCCATTGCCAAGTCCGTTGTGGCGTACCACGCCAAGTATGTCGATGAACAATCGAAGTGTGCTTTGCGCCAGACTTTGTTGGATTACGACCGAAACTTGTTGGTCAGCGATCCTCGTCGATGCGAACCAAAGAAGTATGGTGGTCGATCTGCTCGTGCTCGTTTCCAAAAATCGTATCGTTAAGGTATTTGTACTTATCAAATAAATGAATAAACAAATATCTTGCGATTAGAATATTTTCTTTCGTAGTTATTGCTTTCATATACCTACTCGGGCGAGGGAATGCGTAGAGATCGCTTGATTTCAAATGCATCAGACGTATTTCCAGGGTAATTTCGCGCCTTGTTCATTCCTTCAACTGCTAAGTCTACCCTCATAGCTTTCGTTGTTCTTAAATTATTTTCGAATCAGTAATTTTAACTATTGTGCATTCTTGCACTTACTATTCGTTTCGTTCCTCATCTCATTCATTCATTCATTCATTCATTCATTCATTAGGCAAAGAGGCCACCCATACCCGCCGCGTACGCCATGGGCTTGACGTTCGGGTGGGGAACCGCCTCGAATTTGGTAAATCGCGGCTCCATACTCGCATCCAAATGAATGAACGCACCCTTGTTGCCCATACTATCACAATAGTTCGGTGCACTAAACACAGTAATCGTCTTGCCTTCATGTTCTACCAAATACCCTTCTTCCTTCACTTCATGCGAACGGATCAGTAATTTCAAATGATTGCGCTCCAAAAGGCTTGCGCAATGTCCGGACCAAAAGCGAATCCGACACCCCGTTTGGAGGGCGATTTGCCCGGGAAGGGCTGGGGATCGCTCCACAACAAGTCACTCATAATCCCTGATTCGGGCGGTTCCATGCCACGTTTCGTATTGGAAATGTCTTCGAGCATGACACTTTCATCGACGGGAATACCTCCGTGCGTGACAAAGACCTGATCTTCAATCACAGCCGCCAACGGCAGCCTCGAAAAGACTTCCAAAACAACTGAAAGATCTTATCATCATACTTCGCCTTGACTTCACCCTCAAAGCCATAAATCTTGTTCATATTCTTGGTTTCATGATTTCCACGCGTCAAGTAGATACAGACCGGATCGTGCATTTTCCACAAGAGAAATGTGAGAATGACTTCGACACTAAACGACCCGCGATCGACGAAATCTCCATTGAACAAGTAGGGATTGTCTTTGGAGGGCATGCCGTTTAATTCAAAATATTGAGCACATCGTAAAATTGTCCGTGCGTGTCTCCACATACCGTCACGCGGGGTTCACTGACCGTACCAGTGGGCAATCGAATGCGCATCAAGGTCGGTTCCTTGGCATAAAAGGAAGCACAGGCAATCAATAGACGAGCCACGTATCGTTTGTGAATCAATTGTTGATCTTTGAAGTATTCCATGGCCGCTAGAACGAATTCACGTGGCAGTTGACCCGGCTCAAAGACAGTCGCGTCATGATCGGGTTGATAGGAACCTGCAGGATGCGGCCCAGTGTAAGTCGAGGGCACATCGAGTGCCCTCACATCATACGTTGCACTGAGCGGCGCCGTCTGTTCGGCTTCAATCGCCTTGGCAAAGGCTTCTTCCCGCATCGCTTTCTCGACCGCCGCCAGTTTCGCCTTTCCATCCTTATCTTTCGGCTTGAGTTTCACGACAGTCCGAAAGTCCTTGCGGGCCAATTTGAAATGATGCAAGGCGAAATTGGCCGACGCGCGTCGGTAGTACGCTTTCGCGTACGTCGGATCCGCCGCAATCGCGTGATCCGCATCCTGCAAGGCCAATCCGTAATTTTCCAATTTGATGTAAGCCAACGCGCGATTGCTCAACAAGACGGCGTGGGTCGGGGTCAAATTCCAAACCGGACGAATAGGAATCAATGGCTTGTAAGAATCGTCCCTGTTGTAGAAAGACATTACCTTGGTCTTTGTGGATTACAGCTTTAGCTTCGGCACCGGGTTCCTTCGAACGATCGATAATGGCATGATCGGGAGGAATATCATCGTGAGAAACAAAGACTTCGTCTTCCGAGTCGTCTGTTTCTGTAATCGAAGGTGTTGTTGATTCTTCTTCTTCTTGTGAGCTCATCTTGAATGATTGATTAAGTAATCGATTATAAAGCGGAATAAATAAAGAAACAAACAAGGTGTAATAGCAATGAATAGGAATGTTATTCTGAAGAGAGTTGTTGTTGTTGTTGTTGTTGCGTTGTGATGCGATGATGGCGGAGGAGCGTGAAGAAGAAGATAAGCAAGAGCAAAGGGCCTCTCACGAAGCGGCGTCGGTTGACGGACGTGACAGTGACAACAGCAGCAGCAGCATGCAGCATACTAGAGACAGACAGACAGACAGACAGACAGACAGACAGACAGACAGACAGACATAGCTCAATATCCAGCAGCGCGCGACACGCGCGGCACGCTTCGCTCACCCCAACCAAACAACAAGTCCTCCGTTCGTGTCTGCCTGTCCCTTTGATTTTGAAAGGTTGAAAAGCCAACCAGCGCAGCCATCGCCGATCATGTGACTGACATCTGCTTCTTTTCTTTCCTTACAATCCATTCATTATTTCATCTCTTGTTTATCACTAACTTCAAAGCTCGGATTACTACTTTTCTATCCGACTGAATGTTAATTGTTGTTACTGCTACTATAATTATTTCACAATCAATCAATCAACAACAATCCATTCGCTAGCGAGCACATTCATTTGAGGCTCCTCCTTCTTGTATAAATACAACAATTCAATTCGATAATATACTATGACCTCATCAAAATCATTATTTCTCTGCTGGTGCATTTGCATACTGCCTCATGTCGCTGCCGTCTTTCGACCTTATCGAACCACAAGAACGATGCCTCTCCGAATCGCCCGCGGAGGTGCCCAAGCGGACCCACGTGGCGGTTCCATGATGCCGCCTGCGTTCCAAACAGACTCCAGTTTCATGGAACCCATTTGTCGAACGGACGATGACTCGCGCTTTTCACTCTTCCCCATTCAACACCCCGATTTGTGGAACATGTACAAGCAACACGTGGCATCCTTCTGGACGGCCGATGAAATTGATCTCTCGCAAGATGTCACGGACTGGCAGTCGCTGACAGCATCGGAGCGGCACTTTATTAGCATGGTCCTGGCGTTCTTTGCTGGCGCCGATGGGATTGTCGTGGAGAATTTGGCCGAACGGTTCTGTCGGGAAGTGACGGTTCCGGAAGCGCGCTGTTTTTATGGATTCCAAATGGCCATGGAAAGTATTCATCAAGAAACGTATTGTTTGTTGATTGACACGTACATTACGAATCCGTCCGATCGGCAAGTTCTCTTTGCGGCGCATACGCGCGTGCCCAGTGTGCGCCGCAAAGCGGCCTGGGCGCAGCGGTACATTGGTTCGGATGCGTCGTTTGCCGAGCGGTTGGTGGCCTTTGCGGCAGTGGAAGGGATTTTCTTTTCCGGAGCCTTTTGTGCTATATTCTGGCTCAAGAAACGGGGACTTATGCCGGGTTTGACGTTTAGCAATGAACTCATTAGTCGGGACGAAGGACTGCACTGTTCGTTTGCGTGTCAATTGTATAAAAAATTGGAGCGTAAATTGTCGGAACAGGAGATTCACGCCGTGATTGCGGAAGCCGTGCAAGTCGAGAAAGGCTTTGTCTGTGAGGCACTGCCGGTGAGTTTGATTGGCATGAACGCAAATCTCATGTCACAGTACATTGAGTTTGTGGCCGATCGGTTGTTGCACGATTTAGGATACCGACCATTATTTGGATCAAGAAATCCATTCGATTGGATGGATATGATCAGTCTAGAAGGAAAGACCAACTTTTCGAGAAACGAGTCGGCGAATATCAAAAGAGTGGTGTCATGGCCAATGTAGCGGATCATTCGTCGTCATCATCACGGAGTAGTAGTAGTAGTAATAGTCATGGCAACAACAATGGTGGCTTGAACTTTCAAGCTGACTTTTAATGATAATAATAATAATCACATTAATGAATTGAGTGATAGTGAAAATGATTTGAATACTAGTAGAATATTACAATAGTTTATGTATTTACATTGCAGTAAACCCTATGATGAAGGAGAGAAGATGATGTTCGCGCTTTGGAGCTTTCGAGTGAGGTACGTACGTCAGTCGGTGTTCAGAAATGGAGAGACAAGAGGACGTTTCAGTACAACATCAAGCAAGCTTCACGCGGTCAACATTCTTCAACTTTCGTCGGCAGCCAACAACGACATCAACAACAACCAACAACAAAATAATAGCGTCACCTTTCCGATCCAATTCTCATCCTAATAAAGATAATCCCCGTCTTTTATACACAAGTAGACTGTCAAATTATTTCAAGTGATGCCTCCGAAATCGACTACAAGGAAACGCAAATTACCGATTCCTCCAACGGAAACGCTTCCTGGCGGACAATAATGATGATGACGCTGCTGGTATGGAATCATTTTCTGCTCGATTCGCATTCCTTTGCACGTAATTATCAAACGCAAAGAAGATTTCGCAATACATCATTCCAGAAAACCAGCATACTCCAAACACGAACAATACATCAACAAATACGAACAAGCTTGCAGAGCACATCCTCACCCTCCTCGCCGTATGCGGCAGCTCCGAATACTACATTATCTACAGTCTCTTTTGCAGCACAACAAACATCAGCCAACAACAACGAAATGCAACAATCCCCATCAACTCTGCTATCGTCATCACTCGACGGCTTGTCCAAATTCCATCAATCCATTCTCAGTCGCACTACCAGTCGACAAGGTTTTCTCCTGACCGGCCGCTATCCCTCCGCATTACATTGGAAGAAACGCCTACACGCCAGTGGCTGAGCAGTACTACGACCGTCTATGTCAATGGGACGATTGCGAGTCGCAGTTTGGCGTCGCTGGATCAGTGGCAATGGCATACGCAAGAAGAACGTCACGTCATGATGAAGGTCGAATTGTTGGCGGAAATCAAGACGGAACGGCCGGGGTATTTGCAAATACTGCCGCACGAAAAGAAGAGTATGGTTATTTGCAAATCGTGGGGCAGTCCGCTGTGCATTCGACTCAAGAGAAGAAGAAAAATTGTACACGGAAGATCGACTGTGGATGACGGGCTTTTCCTTGGCGGGCCGCAAAGGCATTGTGCGTTCGATGGATTGTGCCACGACCGAAATGGCGACCGTCAATGACCGAACAGCGCGTTCTATCTTGTGGCCGAATGAAGTGCAAACGGTCCCCATGCACAAGGATGCCTTGTTGGTCTGTGATGGGTTTTGGTGCCCGGCAAAGATCGGGGCGGATTGTACGTCGTGCGGTATCCGGGACAGAATAGAGAGTATACCGTGTCCTTGACGGGAAGCTTAGCTCGGGGTGGCCGGTATCATCGTCTCCGAAACGGTATTTTGGACGTTTGCCTCTGTCGCGGCAACCGCCGCAGCAACAGTTGCTGGATGCAGTGACGAAAGATCGATGGTTTTATCATCGCGCTGTTTGGGTGGACTTGACCGGAGATGGTCGCCAATCCATTATGACGGCGCGGTGTCAAGTTTCAACGTCCTTGAATGCGGATTTGAATATCATGTCGGGTATTCAAAAACGGGAGAACTCGTTTGGTTGGAGTGTCCTGCTCCGGCGATGATTGATGCTGCGACGGGGACGCCGTTGGATCAAGATGGTGTTGTGTTTGATCCATTGGATCATAAGCATTTACCTTGGAAGGCACATGTATTGGCGTCTGGGCCCGATGTCATGTTTTGTGTGGCGGACATGAACCCCAAGGATGATACCATTGAAGTTTTGTCGTCCCAGTTCTTTCCCGGAAAAGTGTCATTGCATTCCATTCAACGTGGTCCCTCTCCGAAAGTCGTGTTCTCTCGTGATATTGATAACAATTGTGGCGCGGCTTTTGGTTCCATTTTGGCCGATTTGGATGTGACACCTGACGTGCAACACGTCGTTGTGGATTCGGGAAGTACAGTCAAGACACTAGAAAAGGAGATTTCTTTTCGCACTTGGTTGTCACAAGTCATGAATGTTCATACGATCCTAGCAGTACAAGCGATGAGACCTCCCATGATAACAGCAACTATCAACCGCTGGAAGGTGGATCACTGTTTGCCTATCGCGTTCCAAATGGCAAGCCCAATGCGTGGAAAACGGAGCCTTGGATCCGTACGACTGTAGCGACGGGTTTCAAAGTCAAGGGAAACTGGGAAATATGGTGAATCCGGGCGCTCCGGGCTTTGTGTATACCTTTCATGCTCATAAAGACGACCGAGGGAAGAAACGACCGCTGATTGCGGTAGCGGGAGATTGTGCGGAATCGGCTTTTGTGTTTCGTCCGGAAGAAACGACGAACATCGATGAAGATTTCAGTACGTGTTACAAATTAATGATGGAGATTGAATGTGGAGCTACGGTTGGTAGCATCGCGATTGGTTATGACGACTTTACTTCGGCTCCGCAAGATTCAGGTTATGCGAAATTATACATACCCAGCTTTGAGAAGGATAAAATTCATGTTTTTGCTCTCGGCAGTGGAGCTGTCGATGAGCGCGCCGATGGTTGGTAAAATATAGATGTACAAAAAAACACAACGTGTCATGACACTTTGAAATAAAAAGCACGGTTTAGAGATCACGATTAATGATGTGCCAACTTTCCTTGCATACCCGACATGGATTTCTTCTTCCCATCGGGGATCATGAAGAGCACCATCGGTTTGTCATCGTTGATATAAGGGCGATCCACGCGGTAAAAGCCACGGCGCTCCAACTGAATCACATCGTGTTCCTGCAACGTCTTCAAACCAGCGTCTCCAATCACTTCGGTCGACGCGATCGTGTTCTGATTGACAAATGCCTTCCAGTCATCTTCTTCATCCAGTTTATCCTTGGTGACCAAATGATCAAACTCCGTCAATGTGGCTCTCGTATTGCTGGAGACGTCGGCCATCCACGATAGTTTGCGTTTGGCCGTCTTGAAATCTCCGTCTGGGACATGTTCTCCTTCGAAATTAGTTCCATCCGCCTTGGTAATCTTGACAACACCCCATCGCATGAGGACAATAGTCTCTCCAACTTCCATACCTTCTACGTCAACACTCTCCAAAAGCACCTGCTTGCAAGTTCGGATGGCACGTGATCCGAGACTGGCATCCTTCGGATGATTCGGTGCTTGTACGTAAACATTTTCCTCTGCCAAGGGCCCATTCGTCACTGTCAATTTCGCGTTGTTCTCCTTGTCCACAGCCATGAAACGTTTAGCGGTCTTGTCCAATTCGCTCTTGTTTTCCGCAAAGAACGCCATCCAGTCCATAAGCACAACGTTACGAGAGGCACCTTGCGAGTAAATGAAGTGTTTCAGACTCTCGACATTGACACCTCGACGGATGACACCGCGAATCGTCGGCATTCGTGCATCTCCCCAACCAGAGACAACTCCATTCTCGACAAACCAGGTCAGCTTACGTTTGCTCAATAACGTATACTTGAAATTGACACGCGAAAAGGCGTGAATACGCACACGTCCCAGATTCAATGCCTTCTGCAACCACTGGTACTGCTCATCACGATCGTTGTATTCGGTAGTTCGGAGAGCGTGCGAAACTCCCTCGAGTGCTGGTAAGGAAAAGATAAACTGTTAGCGGACATGTTTACACCCAACTCAATACTAACTATACAACACTTTCAAGTTACGTACAATCCACAATCGGGCACGCCAAGTCGTAAGTCGGATACGCGAAATACTTGGTACCACAACGATGGTGCGGTTCCAGATTTTGACGGTAAATGACAGGATCACGCAAGGTTCCATTGTCACTGGACATGTCAATCTTCGCACGCAAACACCACGTCGAACCCTCTTCACTTCCACTGCACATCATCGTAAAGTACTTCATGGCATCTTCGACGCTTTGATTGCGGTGTTTCGATTCTTTACGTTCCCCGCGCTCCGCTTTCATTTGTTCTTGCGGTGTATCGTCCATATACGCGAGTCCTTGTTGAATCAGTTCAACCGCAGCTTGATGAATCGTGGGAAAATAATCCGACGTGTACGACACGACGTCGGGTTTGACTCCCAGTTTGGCCAAATCTTCCACAATCGATTCTTGATACTCCTCTTTTCTTTGGATGGATTCGTATCATCGAAACGAACAATTAATCGTCCTTTGTAGCGGCGCGCATAGTAATCATTCAAAAGAACAGCCTTGGCATGTCCAATGTGCAAATATCCCGACGGTTCCGGCGGGAAGCGCGTCACAACTTGTCCCACCACAGCACCTTCCAACGGCGCCATACCCGAAACCAAGGGATCCATGGGTACCGCAAACGCTGCTTCCACTTTGGCAACGCCCAAACAGAGCTGCGTCGCCTGGCGCAGGGCTGGATGTTGCGCCATGGTTTGAAACCAACGTTTGGCGTTGACAGCCAGGTCCGGAATAACAGGCATGGCTTGCGTAGGAAATCCGGCGACACCAAACAAGACTAGATCCGCCAAGGACGCAGAATGACCGACGACAAAAGTCGAATGCTCGACGGCCTTTTCGACCGATAGAATAACAGCATTCATACGCTGCACTTCGGGCAAACGCTGCAACGATTGTGCGTAATCAATCCAGGTATCCAGCGCTGCCACTTGTGCTGAGTTGTAGACACGCGACGACTGGGATGCATACAGTCGCAACACGGCCCTTGCCATGGCCAAATCTCCCGCGACCGAACTACCGTCAGGCAATCCCAAACAAGTGTGACGGCATTTGGGATCAGCCACGAGTGTGAAATCCAAGGCGACATCGAGCAGGACGGCTACAGAAGAGTAATGACGGGACGTTCCGTCAAAGGGACATTGGGGTTAACGACAATGTGATAAGGATCAATCGCTGTCGCTGTCATGCTGGGTGTGACGACTGCCTTTGCTACTGCAGTACCAATGTTGGGATTCTTTTGAAGACTTCCTTGGCGGCTGCGAGGAGATAGGGGAACGAGGATAACGATTCGCGAGCATGGTTGTAAGAAAAAAAATTCAAAACCCATCACATTCATTCATTCATTCACGCTGCCGTACCTTTGTTGGCCGCCTTTTCGCAGCCTTCTTGTCCGCATCGGCGACTTGCGGAGGCGCAGCTTCCGGTTGTTGTTGCTGCTTGGCTGCTTTCGCTTGTGCTTTCTTTTCCGCTTTACTCAACGGCTCTTGATGCGGTTTCCCATCAACACCAATACCATTGTTGTTTTGCGCGTATTCTTTCTTGGCTGTCAACAAGGCTTGCACGGCTTCGTCGAGGTCTTTTTTATCGGCGTTTGAAGCCTTTAATTCCTTGACTTTTCACCCAAATTGTGAATTGTCACTTTGAGAGCTTCCAAATCGACGGTTGACATTCTTTTGTTGACAAAAGGTAGACTATCAAATAAAGAATGAAGAAATAAAGAATGAAGCAATAATGCAGCAACCAAAATAACGCGCTTTTGTGGATGAGGCAACAATAATGGCGCTCATCACCATCCGATGTGTGGCATGGACAGACGGAGCTGACTACCGACAGACGACGCGACATTGAACGACAAAGGTCAGTACGGTACGGTGTACGTGTACGGTAGTAGAGCTAATGACCTTTCGGACTTTCGGATATTTCGCAGACGTTCGCACTTATGATTGGACGCGGAAGCAAGAATTTGTCTTCAATCTTCAACTAGACTCTAAACGTACAACGTACCGTTCGTTTTTCTGTGGATGATCATGAAGATGATCGCGACAAGAATGGCTTCTAACTTTATAGCGTATGATCTGAGTAGCTATAATCGTGTGATTATCTAGTTAACTCATCAATCTTGAAAAGAAATACAAAAAGGGGCCTGCATTTCGCCTCTACGAAGCACGCGCCGCCACCTGTCGAATCGAATGAATCGTCTTGCGCTGCGTTCGATTCCTCTCTTCAATCAGTTTGCGGAGAGCGTGACCCACTTTGTCGCGAATTTGTTCGCTGTTGAGAGTATTCCATGTCTGGGTAGAATGATCGTACTCCCAGAAGCGAATGCGACCAAGATCGGGATGATGAATCACCATGTCGATTGTATTGGCAATCACACCAGACTTGTCGAGCCTTGTAGAAGCTTGCATGTAGGCTGGGATGGCGGCGCGAACAATGTGGCGGAATCGCTGGCAGCCGGGAAGCTGGTAGAATTGCTTGGCTCGAGAGCAAATCACATCATAAGAAGATGGTCCGTGAACGGCTGCTGTCTCAAATGACTTTTGCTCTTCTTGCATAGTAGTCGGCTCGGGCAACTCGTGTGCGTTTCATCCTGCGCATCGGATTCGAACACTTTCGGATTCACAGCCTCAAGAGTGTCGTAACAGGGTGGACAGTAGAGAGGAAGTGGCTCGAGGTCCATGCCACATGCTTCGAGATACTTGACCAGCTCACTCGAAGTGAAATCGTCATGGGCATGAGGATCCTGCAAACAAGAGTAAGTATGCACGCTTCCTTGACAGAGTTGTTCGTTGCATAGTGAGAGGATCATTCTTCTTATTATACTTCTTGGATAAATGCAAGTTTGAGAGACAGGCTGGAAGTGAGATCGGTCGATGATGAAAAATGAAAGAAGAAAATTATTTTCTATAATGATGCGTGTGGTTGCAATGACGAAGGCAAAAGACTCACTGTACTGGTATCTATCTTGTGTGTACGAATTCGGAAGGGTTGCAATTGTCGATTGTCGTTGTGCTTCTTCGCAGTTCCTAATTTTTTACAGCCCCTTGAGACCCGTTTGGTGGACTACGGTATTCTGGGTCCGTGGATCGAGGAGATTCTCCGAAGTTCAAATTGACGTACTTACTCTATGATCCTGCATCACAATTCACAATTACGAATACGCGCGAGTGAACTGCTCAAGTATCAGTCAGTATGAGGTATGAGTGTAGAAAAGGTGTTCCAGTTGACCTAGCAAATGACTGGAAAGGGCTTTCTTCTGCATTTATCGTGACACGCAAGTTGAATTTTCTTCCGACTCAGGAAAACATACGTTTACGTTTGCCAGCTGCCAGCTGCGGGCGCCTCGACCTCGACGTACTCGTCTCTCACGCGTTTTATGATTTATCATTTTACACATTCATTCATTCATTCATTCATCATCGGAACTCTAGAGGAGGACTGTTCCCAGAAACGGGAGATATTCAACAAAACATAAAGATAAACTTTAATACCTTTTACTACAAGCGCGTGCAAAGTGCAAATCGAATATCGTATAACGTATCATGTAATAATGTTTTAATGTTTCCTTCTATTACCTATTACCCAATCAATATCAAATAGTGAATAACAGAAAACAGAAAAAAAAAACAAAAAGTATGTCATTTGAAAACAACATCGCGTATCGCAGATCGGCGAAGAATCTGGAAACCGGAGCGCCGCAAGCTGCAACACTCTATCACACATCACACCATTCTCAACTCTCAAATCAATTTTATCCTGAAGCCTGGAGCCGCCAACTGCCAAGAGCCAAGCAAGAGGAGATAATCTCCTCTTGAGCCAAGAAAGAAGAAAGTGAGCAAGAGGCATTCGGATTCTGAAGTCATTTCCGTCTGCTAGACGTAAGCCTCACACGTCACAGGATCTACTGGTATACTCCGCAATCCCAAAATACTCCACGAGAAAATCGGAATGCATCTAGATCTAGACCTACGGGATTGATTGGCCGTTCGTGCTCGTAGCGTTTCGACATCACGATGATGATGTTGCCTTGGTACGCTTGATCTCTAGCTACAGGGATCAAAACCATGACTGTTTCAACCGCCAATAGAATGAATCTAGAATTTGCCAATAGAATGAATCTAGAATTTTGTACCCTCCATAAGTGCCATCATCTCAAGAACACCGCATTCTACTAATAGCTAGCGCATGAAGCCTTTTTCATGAATTATTGTAATTATTATTCAATGGTCGGTGAACTAGTGATTATCATTGTCGAAGACTGAAACCACATGTCCTGGCAACGAAATCCTAAGATTCCTGCCTCATGACCGCTTTCTCATTTACGACTTCAATGGCTTTTGGAGCTCGACATCTTCCTCTCGGTTCGCCGACGACGAGGATTTCGGTACACTCTCGTTCATTTTAATGATTGTATACAAGAGAGATCCACCCAATACCATGGCAATACCCAACAGACCCAAAAGGTCCATTCATTGCCCCACAGATAAAACGCGAGAATGGACTGCACCGCCGCCTTTGCGGTTCCACTGATATTGTGCGACAAGGGACTCGTGGCTTTGATCTGCAAGACTGTCACAATACCGATCGAGAAACCAAAGAATCCTGCCACCATCATGGCCGACCAAAAGAGCGGCGACAAGAACTGTTTCCCAAATGCCGCTGCCAGAGGCTGGTGTTCGAACACCAAAATCATGGGAACAAATAGAATGCAAGCATTGACATTGTTGTAGAAGGTGAGCTTCCAGTGATCATTGTCCACGACGGGCAGCACTTTCTTTGTGTAGATCGAGTTGAGCGAGACAAAGAGCGACGACAAGACTCCGGCAAAGGTCCCCACGCCGAAAAGTTGATTTCACCTTGCGCACCGACAAAGAAGCCGAGAATGACAATTCCAAGACAGCCCATGACTTGTGCCGACGTTGAACCACCCAACATGGCTTGCGTGAAAATGACGTTAAAGACAATTGTCAAGGAACGTGCGACATTGTAAAGGACACTTCCACCCACTTCAAGCACAAGTTGTTGAATGTAATCATACCAACAAAGACGACCGATAACGGAAAGACTTTTCGTCCTGTACCGACAAGATACTGTGCTTTGGGAAATTGCGCCCAAAACGACGGCTTGCCTCCGTTCGAGTTGCTAGAATGATTCGAATCACTTTGACTGCGTTCTTCGGCATCATCGGCTTCTCGTTTGAGCTTCGACTGCGCCAATTCTCCTGCCGCATAACAAATGAATGCGGTAATAACACATTGAAACCAAGTAATAAAGAGAGGAGCAGGAATGGAAACACTGTCGCTGCTCATGAGAATTTTGTTGAGATAAACCATACTGATCGAAACGACCCAGTAGGTGGCCACCACCGAGGCAATGTACGCTTGATCTCCTTTGAACATGGTTTAATACAAAAGGAAACTGATATAACAAGTTAACAATAGGAATCAGGTCGTCGTTCGCTTATTAAAAACGAATGAGCCCCTACTTGCGCGTTTGTAGAAGCGAAGAAATCTTACCCTGTTGTGTGTGCAAAGGTCGCGATCTCGCGATGTTGGGTGGTCTTTTGGGGTCTTTCGAAGAAGAAAATGAATGACCCTGTTTTTGGATAAAGTTTTTAGGGATCAGGATCCGACGTTCGTGAATGAATTATTCTCGCCGCGCGACCTGCGCGCGACAGAACGCGGAGAACGAAACCGAACATTCGCATCACGAACGACACCTCCGTACTTGGTACAAAAGAACACGTAAGGAACCTACGCCTTGCCACAGAACATTGACATCAAACAAAATCTTTGTTTCTCACAAAAAAACAACGAAACGATCGATCCCTTCTTTCAATACGACACTCCAAATCGTTTGCTTTTCAGAGATAATCATCATTGGCGAACCAAAACTATCAAACAAATCATTCAAGCTAGACACAATCTCCCTCCTACTACTTTCAACAACTCTACACCATGTCGCCACTTTCGGAACCAGAACAATTTGAAGAAGAAATTCAAGAAGAAATGCCCAAGGACAACAACCCAATTGCCATTTACAACAACGGCGTTCCTACTTTGGTACTCACGACCGAACAAGATATTTACGATATCTTGCACGGCATTGAAGATCCCCTGGAATGTTATCCACCCGATGCACAAGACGCTGCCGAACTCGAAGCATGCGACGCATTCGTCGAGACCATGGCCTTCTTGGCCATGCTCGAAGAACGCGAAGAGCGTGCACGAAATGACTTCAGTCATGTCCAGAAGCGTTGGGAAGTGCGTCGTCAGCGCGGTCTTGTGGGGCGACCCAAACCGGCCAAGCATTCTGCGGCGACACCGCATTTGGCGCGCTGCGCTGTACAGCGGGACGAGCACAGTATTGTCAAGGTGCTACCGCATTCATACAAGATGATGACGTTTGCACCCGTGCGTGTGCCGGACAAGATGAAACACAGTGCCATGAACTCCCATGTCGTGCATCGTCCCATTCAACAACCTCGCAAACACTATTAGTTCCTTGCAAGTCGGTATAAACATTCATTCAATCAGGATTATCATTTCATTGACAACCAAAATGACCAATTTCAAATCCCAGAAACATTGTAAAAAAAGCACAAAATTTTCAGAAAAACGATCCATAATATATTCATTGTCGATGAACGAACAACAAAGTAACCAATTACATACAAAATAAATCATTTATACAAATACTAATACAGAAACGCTATGATCCGAGGCTTGTTAATCAAACAGATTGTCGCCGGGCACCCAAGCGCTCTAGTTCCCCTCGTGAAGCTGAAGAAACATTGCAAGTCGGAGATCAGCAATAGCGAGTCTCACTGCGCGCTGAGAGTCACTTTATTTCAGGATGCGATTGCGTTTCTCGGTAATTTGGCGTTGTTATATCGGCATATAAATTTCCACCTAGAATCATAGGTGACAGAATAAAAGATTGCAAACAATTTCAACTTAGTATGAAACGACTTTGCTCAAGGTTAAAGTTACGAATGTACTGTGACTATCGGCACCGAACCTGTAGCAAGAACCTATAGTAACAGGAACTGCGACATGCGATGAGAGGTTGGCAGCGGGTCGGGCGCAGCAAAGACCAACCAGGCAGCAACGTGCAACAACAACGAAGGTAAGGAGGACCATGGCGGAGATTGTTTCGTCGCTTTTCATTCTTCAATCTGCTGTTACCAACTTTTCATCGGCTCTTATTTGTAGGTGCGGCAGGTGCGGGCGCAACTTGTTCGAGTGCTCGGATACTGTAGAAATTGCGTTTGCCGTGGAGTTGTTGTTTTGCGTAGCGCTGGACGTTGCTTTCAGTACTGAGCATTTAGATTATTTCCTTTGAAAAAGGATCGACCCAAAATCAAATCATTCTATTTGTTTTATTGTTTTATCAATACGTCTAGTCATCCGCTGAAAATTGCTTGTTTAAATCCGTCGTCGTTGATATTTGTAAGAGCATTTCTTGACTTTTAACGCACACAATAAAACGCAGCACTCGCAATTTCCGTTTCAAGATATTTCAAAAAATATTATTGCAACACAAGTTCCTTTACTAATCATTTCTTTCTCTTTTTATTTTTCTGCAGAAATACAAACAATAGAAAATGGAGGCAACAAGTACAGCCTCTTCAGCTACTTCTTCCGTGGACGGGAGAAGTTCGGGAGGTGGGGATCCGACTATTTGAACCTTGGGATGTTCGGCGGCGGCGGCAGTCAACAGTCCGATATTCTAGAAGGCGGTTTCTCTTTGATGAATGGCTTTGGTAACGATTTAGTAGGAAGCGCGTCTGTAGGAGGGACATCCTTTGACTTGAGCGATTTTCCAACATTGGGTGGGGGCAACGTCGGTGGGGCGGCAGCAAACTCTGGATTAGCCGCAGCGCTTCGACAACAGCAACAGCAGCAACAGCAAATGATGGCGCACCAACAGATGATGCAGGGATCTGCACAAGGAAAATACAGACTCGCAATGACCGGAAATGGAAACTTCAACATGGCTTCGGAGGATTTTCCTGCCTTGAGTACAGGCTCGGCACCGAATTCGGGGTGGTGGGATCTTCCAATGGATCGCTCTTATCAGGACCATCGGGATCTTCAATTGGGCGATCACAATCAAGTGGACTGGGTATGTACAAATCAGAAATGGACGGTGGAGGCCTGCAACTAGACGGAGCATCAGGATTGCTGGGAAATACTGGTTTGGGTGGACTCGGTGCGCTTCGAGGACTTCAACAACAACCCGGCTCCAATCAACATCAACCGCTTGCTCGTGGACCATCCACCCTTCTGCGGGAGCGATAGGCTCAGCGGCTGGTGCGTCAGCGTCGGTAGTAGCAGGGGAGTGCTCTAAGTGGTGATTATGGTCTGTTGGGTCTTCTTGGTGTAATCCGAATGACAGATGCCGATCGAAATGCACTTGCACTGGGATCTGATTTGACATTACTGGGACTGAATTTAGGATCGACAGAGCAAATTTATTCCACGTTTTCTGGACCTTGGTCCGAGGGAGCTCCAGCGAAAGAACCTCATTTCCAGGTACGACTTGTAGAGTCTTTGCGTAATCTCTACTTTGTGTATGTACCCGTAACTCATTGCATTTGAATCGCAAAAACAGCTGCCGTCATGCTATTACATGCAAGCACCGGCTTTAAAAACAGGACATTTGTCCAAATTTCAGCTGGAAACTTTGTTCTACATTTTTTATTCCTGCCGAAAGATGTCCTACAAGCATATGCGGCGCAAGAACTTTACACAAGAGAGTGGCGATACCATGGCGAACTCAAGCTTTGGTTCAAACGAGCAGGACCCTCCGACGGAGTTGCAAACTCGGCGGTTGGCTCTTCTCAATACCTGTACTTTGATATCAACTCATGGGAACGGCGTCTGTTCAATGGCAGCATGAATCAAAACATTACGAACGGTTTTCTTTCGGAAGAGGACGTAAGAGTGAAATTTCCGAGCTCTTAGCTGTTCTCGGCATTTTAGTTCTGCTGCTTGATTGTTCGGATCGCGGTTGTCATTTGTTTGAGCTATAGAACTAATATTTTGCAGTAAACCTGTTTCAATCATAGTCATTCGAACTCGTTTAGGAAAATTTCGCATTGAAGCTGCTGTTTAAGTGCGATGATGATGATGTGATTTGAGTGGATCCGTACTGTGAACCATTCGGACCCAAATTGAAGGGCACGCCCGTCAATATGGAAAAACGTCGAGAAAGATCGTGCCGAATGTTATGCGTTTCTTCGGTTTTTCGAAGCGAGGCGTAGCAGCTCGCGACGTGAATCGGTAACGTTATGCACGCATCGTCCGCGATATGAATTATCGGAATTTCCATCCAGATGAGAGGTGCATGATTTGTCCTCTATAACAGCATTTCATGCGATTAGCCTTTCCCAGATTCCCCATTGTCGCGCGGCGACCTATGTGAACGGAATACAAAAGTTCCTTTCCGTCCGTATTGCAGCGATCATGCATCGAACGATCAACACATTTCGAGAAGAGCTTGAACTTTCTCAAGCTTTCTCGCCATTAGTCCATCAACTACTAGCGACGATCAAGGATATATGTACATGGTTGCTTCCTGGAACTTTAACCTGTGCATAGTTGCACCGCCTTTCCTCGATTTGACACGCTAAATGATCTATGCGCAGCCGTTCGGATCCATTACTGTGAAAGCGAGGGCCTCTCTACGCATGCTATTATTCGTTTTTTCAAAAGGTCGCAACAAGAAGACTTTCTAGAGCAATGACATTTTGTTCGTTTGTTTGTTTGGAATTGGACGCGTTTTTTCTCTTGAGGGTGCGTAGGATCCGGCTTTCGACTGTAGCATGCAGTGTAGATTGAACAGGACGCTTACGTCATTGTGGCGTCTTCTTCGCGTCATGCTCAACACGCATGATTTCTTTTTGTTGTTCACCACGAAACAGCCCCACAGCGCGCACCAAAAGAAAAAAGAGGAGATCATTTTGATACGTTCCTTTGTGTATTTATTTTGCAATAAACAATCCGCTTTCCAGCTCTCTTAACACTTTCTCAACATAACAACATGATCTCGACTCGATTGTTTGCGGCTCGCACCATTCAGCGCTTTGCTCCCCGCACGTTCTCCTCCTCCTCGGTCGGCTCCAGTCTCAACCACCGTCTCGCGGAAACGGATCCGGAGCTTCTCAACTTGATTGAACAAGAAAAGCGCGTCAGCGAAACAGTCTAGTGCTCATTGCGAGTGAAAACTTTACCTCCAAAGCCGTCTTGGATGCACTGGGCTCTGTCTTGTCAAACAAGTACAGTGAAGGATATCCAGGTGCACGTTATTATGGTGGAAACGAAAACATTGATCAAGTCGAAATCCTTTGCCAGAAGCGAGCCTTGGAAGCATTTCATTTGAGTCCGGACGAATGGGGTGTCAATGTGCAGTCGCTCTCTGGATCGCCGGCCAACTTTCAGGTGCGTTTCGTTGCAGTCGTGAACTATACTTCGTGCAACCATGATTTGTGAAAAAGAGATCTCTCTCTCACACACACACATACATGTATTTACCAGGTTTACACGGCATTGTTAAATCCTCATGATCGTATCCTGTCTCTCGATCTGCCTCACGGAGGCCACTTGTCTCATGGCTACCAAACTCCCTCCAAAAGATTTCCATGGTCTCTCGTTACTTTGAATCGATGCCGTACCGTCTCGACGAGTCTACTGGCATTATTGATTACGATCAAATGGAGAAGAGCGCGGAACTCTTTCGTCCCAAACTCATTGTTGCCGGAGCTTCGGCTTATTCGCGTCTCATTGACTATGAGCGCATTCGCAAGATTGCCGACAACGTCGGTGCCTATGTCATGGCTGACATGGCGCACATTAGTGGTTTGATTGCTGCCGAAGTGATTCCTTCCTGCTTTCCGTTTGCGGATATTGTCACGACGACCACGCACAAGAGTTTGAGAGGTCCTCGAGGTGCCATGATTTTTTATCGCAAGGGTTTGAAGGGTTCGGACAAGAAGGGCAACCCCATTCACTACGATTACGAGGACAAGATCAACTTTGCCGTCTTTCCAGGTTTGCAAGGTGGACCCCACAATCACACGATTGGTGCATTGGCAACCTGTTTGAAACAGGCGGCGACTCCTGGTTTTGTCGAATACCAAAAGCAAGTGTTGAGCAATTGTTCGCGGTTGGCGCAAGAGCTCAATAAGCTGGGTTACAACTTGGTGAGCGGTGGAACGGACAACCATCTTGTTCTGATCGATGTCAAGTCATCCAAGGACATTGATGGTGCACGTGTCGAACGTATTCTGGAACTGGCCTGCATTGCTACCAACAAGAACACGATTCCCGGTGATACATCTGCTCTCATGCCGGGTGGAATTCGAATGGGAACCCCGGCTCTCACGTCACGAGGGTTCAAAGAAGAAGACTTTGCAAAAGTGGCTCACTTTTTTGATCGAGCTGTAAAGATCGCCATTAAACTCAAAAATACGGAGCAAGGCAAGAAACTCAAGGGTTTTAAAGATTTGTGTGCAGTGGGGCCTTCGGTAGACGCTGATCTCGTGCTGCTTCGAAAGGAGGTGAGTGAATTTGCTTGCTCATTCCTACCGTGGGATTCAATGAAGAGGATATGGCGTTTGAGGGCGAATACAATGTAGATTTCGTTGCTTAAATGATACGAATAAAACTTTTGCATCAAACGAGACTGATTCTTTTAATCTGAATAAAAATGGTTTATATCAAAATGAAAGTAGGCTACTTCACGCTTCCCAATATGTGTTGGCTTGTAAAGAGACCTAATGTCTCTTGTTTCCCCATAACGATAACAAAGGAAATCAATGATGCGCTCGGCAGTGACGAAAATCAACACCCCGCACAACGAAGCCGACCTACAAAGAGCAGAACCACCGCGGCGGCGCCCATGTACGCGTAACAGCGCATCTTGCGCCAATACATGGCCCGTCGCAAATTGCGACTCGACGATTCAAACCGAAAAGCTTGCTGATTGAGGCGATCCGTCTTGTCGACAAGTAATTCAATCTTTTCTCCGCGTTCGAGGACCTAGAAAAAAAAAATGGATTGGGAGGTGAGCGCTGGAACCAACATACAAATTCAAGGGACCCAACTATGGAACGCACCTTTTCAATATTCTGTACCATGACATTCTTCACATCTTCAATTTGACTCTTCACAGCGCCAATGTTATCAATCGATTTGTCTGCATCCGCGGAATTGTAAAATTCATGCGCTCTTCAATTACTTTACTAAACTCTTCATTGTACGAAAATGCAATCGCTTGCAAGGGATCCTCTCGTCCATATTGTGCAAAGAATCGCGTTTTCAAGTCATTGAGGAACGCATACGGGATGCGGTGTTTGTTGAGTTCATCGGACATGCACAAGAAACACACGCCACCTTCTACGATGTAATGAAAGTTGTAATTGTCGTACTGATACGTCATTTGGCCATCTTGTGCCGGAATTTTCGCCAAAAGGACGCGTGTGACCGTGGGGAAGTTACCTGTTGCTATTTCCGACACGAGATTTTGCGTGAGAAGAACATGCAAGACAACAACAACAAGCAAGCGTCGAAAAGGTCGCGTTTCATAAATAAAACTCACCGGATGTTGCGGTAAACTCGGCCAGCACATTTTGCCTCCAACGGAAACAAGAGCATACACGATTGTCATTTTGTGCTCACGAAAATGGTGTATTTGATTGGAAGGAAAAGAAAAGAGGCAATCCAAATTCTGTTGTGCAGCGGCGTTGATTGATTGACTTGTTCGTTTGATTGATTCTTGTTTGTTCCCTCTGTCGCGTCTCGCGTGCTTGCTTCTTCGTGGGTTCGTTTTCCCTTGATCCAAAATCAAAACCGTTGGGGCGCCGGTGGTTCACTCTCTACGCCACAGTCGATGGATCCCCATTCAATTCTCGAGGTGTGACGTCGACATGCCTGGAACATCCAGGTTTCCACTCGTGCGGTGTGCCGATCTTGAAGCTAACGCAAACACAACGATCATTGCAAACACTCTAGTACAATCAAACAAAAAAAGGCAAAATAAATAGATACACACACACACACCAAACTAAAACTAAGAAGGTCTATAGCGCCATGAACGATGGAACATCGAGGCCTGATTACTAGCTATATCATCGGCTAACAAGTCTACGGCCCGACATTCAACACTCGTATCATCAAAGAAAAAACTCGAGACGCTTAATAGTAGGTACCAGTGTCCTTTCCTTGAGCATCCAAGACACCCGACCAGTAGTTGGCTTCAAAGTTGAACTTGGCGTTGACATCGACCTGAACCTCAATGTTTCCATTGCGCTGACGGACGGGGTATACGGGGACACCGGTAGGGCTGAAGGCTCCTCCGAGGATCTTTCCGATTCCGGATGGGCACCAGCTGACAACATCACCGGTCTTCAGGCTGAACTTGGTTCCGAGAAGAGGGTCCTCGATGGTGCCATCGGCATTGACCTTCCCGAACGACAAGGGCTGGTTGATCGGGGGCACTTGTCACCAAGAGCAAAGACGCTTCCCTTGCTGTCGACGGCAATGCAAATAGCAAGACCTCCAGCAACACCCGAGGTGGCCTTTCCGGGCTTGGGAAGGTCCGAAAGGGAATGCAGGGGCAGTATTCCAATTTGGAAGGCACTTGTTTGGCGTTCAAAGCAGTCTTGCTGACGAACTGGAGCAGAAGAAAGATTAGAATTAATCATGTCAGTAATGTAAGTCGCGAATTTGAAAGAATAGATAGTAATATATTTTGTCCAACTTACAGACGTCTTGGGGCTGCTGGTGAAAGCCGAAACGGCGGCAAAGAGAGTAGCAAGGATAAAGGCCTTCATATTTCCAAATTTTCGACTGAAAAAATAAAGAGAGAATAAATGTGAGATGTATATTGCTTCCAATATTCAAGAAGATTACGACAACTCGAGGAATTGAAGTAGGGGACTGCGACTTTCTATGCAACGAGATCCAAGATGCCGGAGCTTTCCACCATCTGCTTTTTGCTTTGCATCCAATGCCGCTGAATCGCAGCCGACACGCTCGCCCCTACATTTCTAGATAGCATTTAAAGCAATACACACGCTTCTTTTATTTCACAAGCAAATCAAACCACAATTGCAGCAATCCCATGGTGCACACACCTTGATAGACAACAGAGAGAATGTAAGTGCTTGCAATCCAAAAAAACGAGCTGGACGGAAGGAAGGAGCTCCGGCTGGTACAACTCGTACGTCACCTCCACTCGATCCGCCAACGTCAAGTTCAGCAGCCACCGGCGAGGATCGTCGCTTCAACGTTGACGAAGATTTCCGTCTGTCTGTCGGTCGCTAGAAGTGCGCGACTCGCGCGATGTCTTGGGGCACTCGAGAAAAGTCGCGCGGTGCGCGCTTGTGCGGCACAACGGCAAAGTTGAACTTTCTCTCGCCTTGTTTCATGTCACTGCAGTCCTTTTCCGTTCGCTTTTGCTGTTCTTCTTGCTATTGTAGCTTATGAAAGTTGAATTGCTAGCATTGACTATATTCATTGAACTCTACGAAGAACAATCACTCTCTTATCCTGCACTAGCACCAGCCAACAATAGCTTACAAAACACGCACACACAAAATGAAATTCCTTACCTCATCTTTGCTGTTCCTCGCCGTCGGCATTCAAGCCTTTGCTCCTCATCATCCATCTTCTCGTCCCACATCCTCTCTCCAAATGGTCAATTTCGATGTCGTCACTTCGCTGCGCACCGAATGGGTTTCGGCGGCACTCTGCACCAACCAAACACCCCGATCCGCCGACACTTGTTTGCAACTCGGCGTCCAAGATGGCCGCATCGTCACGTTTGTTCCGCGCACCATTCGCGAAATCATTACCAGTTCCGTCGAAGCCGACGGACTAATTACAGTCTCGCAGCGCCGCCAATTGCAACAAACACAGGACCGTCGGGGGGCGGGTAAGGTGAAATACGTCGATCAACGGGCGGATGATTTGAACGAAACGGCCGATGAGTCGATCGATGTTGTAGTTTCTTTACAATCCTCCGAAAAAATGATGGAAAATGGTTTGGACTGGAAAAGAGTATTCGCGAAGCCGCCCGTGTTCTCAAACCCGGCGGTCGCTTCCTATTTGTCGAACGCACCGAAATCAACGGTGACAATTATTTGGAATACGTCGAGAGTCTGTATACTGTCACGGGTGAAATACCAGACGATGTCGAAGGACGATCTCCCATCTTTGACGACGTCGGGTTCGACGATGTGGATTTGGTGCTTACACCGCATGTCGCGGGCGTGGCCATTAAATCACTAGATGCCGGCTTGACGGCCGAACAAATTGCTCGTAAAAGGCGCAAATGGAAAAGGAGCGCATTGCGGACTTGTCCATTGAAGCCTATGAAAGGGGAGTTAAAAGAGAAAAAAGAAGAAAAGAATAATAAGGAAACTGCAGCGGAAAACGTATCTAGCAAGTAGTAATCAAAATAACAAAAATGAATGCATGCATTACTATTATATAAAATCGATACGATGGACTCCTGCCGTGTGTTGAACGGTTCACATTATATAAATATTTCGTCCTCAACACATCTCCCTTACGATCGTCGCAACATGAACACACCAAAGGAAGCAACCGCCGCCGCCACGGCCACAGCTTCACCCCAGTGATACTGCTGATTGCTGTCAACACAAGATCTGCTTTCCTTATGCGACCAAAACAATTCTTCTTCTTGCTCAATCCACAAGGCCAACAATTCATCTGCCGTATACGATTCAAAATCATCGGGTTGAAACGCCAGAAAAATGTCTTGAATCCGCAATTTCAATTCCTCCCATTCGTCTTCGGTGGACAATTTCTGATACCAACTCGACCAGGGTGCCGATACTATGCTACTATTGCTAGCAGCAGTAGTCTGTAAATAAACGCCACGATCGTCGTGACAAACCCGGTGAATGTGTTCCCAAGACGAGTCTTCGCAGCGCTGTTGCGGTTGCTGAATTGAATCATTGTCGTTCGTCCTACGACGACGAAGAAGAAGAACAACTGCTCGCCCAAAGGTCACTGGCACAATCGCTACTGGGAACCGACGAAGGATGAAAGGAAAGTTCAGAAGGATGATTGCTGTTGTTACTGATTTCATTTTCATCACAAGGAATCACCAGACACATATCTCGCGGACTGGATGTCAGAATCCAGTGTTCCGAATTCGCCGTCAACGAGTCCATGGACTCGTGTGTTGAAATGGACATGAATTGTGATTGCGAGGATGATTGTGATTGTGTTTGCGATGGCCACTCGAATACAATTTCCTCTTCAAAAGACGGAGCACTCGATACAATGGTCATGCCCAATGATTCGCTTTCGTCCGGAATGACGTGAAGATCATCCGAGTCCAACAGCAAGGCATCGTAATGGCCTAGAAACGACATTAGGTAATTATTCTTTTACTTGAGAAGTGGAATCTATTTTCTTCGAAAAAAGGGGAATGCTGCTTTACCAGTATGCTTCTTGTTTTTATTATTCTCTGGCTTCGGTGTCTTTCATCTCCAAGTTGCAAAACATCCGTGGGCCATCCAAATGCAACCCTCCGTTTGAAGCCTTTTTCACTCTAGCGTAATCAGTCGCCGACAGCAACGATGCGGTACTGAATATCGTATCGCACGACTCAATCACCTAGGCATGTGTCTCTTTGCGACTTTCATGTACATATTCCCCAACGTCTTCTGACAGTTCAGAATACACAAAGTGCAACAGTCGGATGCAACGTGTCACGTGTCGGTCGGAGCAAAGAAACAAAAGATCGCGAACACACTGAGAATTTGTTTTCTGTCATATTACTCCAGTGTAACAAACAGCCAGTGAATTTTGACAACAACAAATACTGCAGTTAACCCATTCATTCTGTTATGTTAAACGACACCATTGACGACGTCAACCATCCTTTGTCGCAATGCTTCAGCACACGCGATTGCCCCGACCAACAACGCTGGCAAGGCGATATGCCGGTGCTCGAAGCAGGTGACCTGCAATGCATCGATTTGCACAAGCAACGCTACATAACTGCCTTGCATCCCAGTATTATTTCTTCGTTTGCGCATTCACTACTCCACTTAAAGATTACGCAGTGTTATCAATTGCAATCCTTGCCGGACAATTTGGGACAATTGCGTCAGTTGCAAGAGGTATGTCTGAGGATGAGTGCTTCGTTATAGGCCGTTGTATTTCAGCGGCGAGTCTCAATTTATAGGTTTCTTACTTTATGTTACTTGTACGATAGCTCGACTTGACGGATTCGAATCGGATTCAGTCGTTACCAGAATCGATTGGTGAATTGACGAGGTACGTTCCGTGAGCTACGAAACGCGACACTCAGATCGACTTTTCATCTCAACATTTGCTCTCTCTAGTTTGAAGCGACTCTCCTTGGCGAGTTCGATCTCAACGGGAAACAAAGTGTTGCTCGAATTACCCGAATCCATGGCGAATTTGGTCCACTTGGAGGAACTGAATTTGGACAAGTGCAAAGTGCTGCAGAAATTACCCATGGGTCCGTGGAAACGACTGCGGGTCTTGCATATGCGAGAATGCAAAGCTGTCGAGGAAGTACCCGAAACGGTCGGTGAATTGTCGTCGCTCGTCGAGTGGAACATGGCCAAGTGCGTGCGTTTGACGCATTTGCCCGACAGCGTCGGAGCATTGCAGCATTTGGAAGATTTGATTCTATCGAAATGCAAATCCTTGCGGTCGTTGCCGCCGACACTGGGACAATGTTCGTCCCTGTCGTGGCTCGATATGCGGGGTGCAAACGAATTACGGAATTGCCGGCGAGTTTGGAACATGCCGCAGCTTTGCGAACACTGGATTTGGTGCAGTGCAAAGCGTTGCAAGCGTGCATACCGATTGTATCGTCGTTGCAAGAAATTCGCATCAATTGGTGTGTGTCGATGGATCTGATTCCGGAGGAATTGCGCGATCGTGTCGTAGTGATCGAGTCGGGTTGAATATTACATAAAATAACAACAATGCATTTACTATTCGATACAACGAAGAGACAAAGTGGCTGCGGCGAAATGAATTGAATATATTATATAGTCACTATCGACGACGTTTTGACTCCATTTTTTTATAATATACGAAACTCCAACAGCTGCAACATCACAGCATTCGGTACGAAACATCCATCGATCATACCAAACTTTACCCGAGAAGATAAATGCGCAAATACCCTAGCGTTTCCCAACCTTGTCAACATCCATCGCGTTTAGCGAATTTGATTGTTCGTCAACTTTGAAAGTAAAGACGCTAGTTCAGCGGGATCCATCCACGACAAGGCATGTCGAACCGGTCCTTCAATGTCGTGTCCTTCTGCATGAAGGAATTTCAACAAGCCCTTGGTCTCGTGCATCGAAGCACCAGCGTCTTGCATAGCTTCCATGGGAAGAGGAAAGATCAATTGCAATTGCTCCAACACTTTCAGCTGCGAGGACAGGTTGTTGGCCAAGTCTTGTGGACTCAAAACCGAGTACGAGTATTCGAGCTGGAGTGCGCGATAATCCGGTTCGAGGTAATAATGATTGCGTTCGAACGTCCGCGGGGACGGATCCGCGTACACTCTGGATCGTGCTTTGAATCCTGTTTTCTTCTTGGCCATCGTAAGATTGATTTGTTAAAGAACAAGGCAGAGCTGTGCTGGTAATTGAAAGAACTGCTGCTTCCAAAATGAGAAGAGACGGAGGTTGATGTTCGTTCGTTCTTTTGTGCGGGACCGAGTACAGGTACATGACCTGCTGCGCGAGCGCCGCGCGACATGCTAGGGAGACAAGACACTAATGATCTATCTGTGGTTGGATATCTGAGGCTTCAAGAAAATCACGGAAATGCTGTCAAGTTTCGCTACGTGCGGACAATGAACATGGCGCTGCTATAGCCGTGCACACCGTCCTACGGATCGTACCATCATTACAGGAAATACGCATCCATTGGTGTGCATCAACGGATCTAATTTCATAGGGTGCGCCACCCTCTAGTATCAATCGAGCCGGGATGAATTTTACAATAACAAACAGATTCTCTATACAGAGCTTGAAAAGAGGAAACAAAGGTTCTGTGGCGAGGGTGAACTAAATAATCATATCGTCACTATTGATGATGATCCTGACTAAAATATTGTATAGTCACTATTGACGACGTTATTGACTCCATAATATAATATGATAAACTCCAAAGAGCAACAACACCACAGCATTCGGAATGAAGCATTCATCAATCTCACAAAATGCACCCGAGAAGATAAATAATGCTCAAGAACCATTTCTCAACCTTGTGAATTTCCGGCTCGAATAGCGAGATTGGATGTTCGTCATCTTTTGCACTATATTCTCGAGCGCAGGGGATCAATATACGACAAGGCACGTCGAAGCGGTCCTTCGATATCGTGTCCTCGTGCGTGAAGGAATTTCAGCAAGCCTTTGGTCTCGTTCAATGAAGCTCTAATGTCTTCGATATCTTCAATAGGACGAGGAGACATTCTCATCAGCTGATTATACAATGCTATCTGCGAGGATAGCGTGTCCGCCAAGCTGTCTTTTGTCTTAACCGAGTCCGAGTATTCGATCTGGAGATCTGCTGCGCGCTCATTCGGTTCGACGTTAGGTCGACGATCGTAGATTGGCTGCGGGAACGGCTCCACGTAGAATCTGGATTTTTGCTTGATGGCTCCCTTGTTCTTCTTGCCCAAGGTAGGAATACTTTGTGTAATAAAAGAAAAGAGACAACTGCAAACGAGTGACTTGTTGCTGTGAAAATGAGAAGAATGTGAAAGAACGAGAATGATTTTCGTTCGGTCTTTTATTGCGGGAACAACACGCGCCCGAGTACATTCTTCACGTATAGAAAACGCGAGGAAAATGACGGAGACGAGAAATAATTTTAATTTGTGTTAGAATAGCCTATCTGTGGTTGAATATCCCCGGCTGCAAGTAAAATACAAAATACTGTCAAATCTAATACACGCCAGTAAATTGCCAACACTGAATTCGGCGAAAATGCAAAGTCCTGCAATGATCTATCGTATCGTCGTGACAAGAAAAATTAATACGCATCCGTTGGTGTTCGTCGCTGGATCTGCGGAATTGCTCACCGTGTGATCGTCATCGAGCTTGTTAAATGATACGGAGTAACACTGTATGGAAACATGTTTAGAAGATAGATTCCTAGAGCTAAAAACGAGGGAAACGAATATCTGTCGCGAGGATGAATTTAGTATAAAATTTTTATTGAGTCATCATAGCAGACATTTCTGACTCCCTTTTGTAGTAATTTCCTAAATTTCAAAACAACGCCACAGTTCGCAGCGATAAAGCATTTGGTAGAAAGAATTTATCGTTTACCAACCTGGCAACCCCGCACGACATCAAACAACGACTAGAACAAATACGCATCGAAGGAATCAACTCATAATCGCCACCACAGAGTTTAGCGAGCTAGCCCGTCCATCAACAATCGTAGAGCATAGTCTTGTGTCGTGGGATGTGCCCACGACAATACGCGTCGGACCGGACCTTCAATGTCGTTTCCTTGTGCGTAAAGCATCCCCAACGCACTCTTGATCTCGTCCAACATAGCGAAAACCTCGCGCATATCTTCGAAAGGACGAGGGCGCATACTCTCCATGTGCATCAACATTTCAACCAGCGAGGACAAATCGTCCGCCAAGTCTTGTACAGTGAGAACGTTGACTTCAAACATGAGACAAGACTCTTCTGTGCGCACGTTCGGTTCGCCGACAGGTCGAGGAATTGGACCCGGTGTTCGGCCTCTTGATCTCTGCTTGGATTTCTTCTTTCTCTTGGCCATGGTAAAATGAATTTTGAAGAGACAATGAAAGAAAGATAGAGCTGAGGAGTGATTGAAAGAATGATTCTTTTCATTGAAAATGACGAGGGGCGAAAGGATCTCTCAATCGTTTGTGTTGTTCTGGTTGATGATTCGGGAGTAACACGCGCCTGAGTACATTTTTCACAGATAGTAAACGGAAGGGCGGAAAATGATACGTCGCGCGTCCTCTACGCACGCCGCGCGACGCTAACATGCTAGGAACAAGAGGGCGATAATAACTATATTTTTGTCTATCAGTGACAGGATGTCCGAGGTTGCGGGTCTTTCTTTCTCCTGCGTTCTGCATTGTAAACAATTTTAGTAACTGGCTTGCGGACAAAGACTTTATTACTCTTATCTGTTTGTTGTTGTTGTTGTTGAAATTACAATGAGATGAAAATAAAGAAGACGGATGCGCACGTTGCCACCACTTGTACGCCATGCTTATGTATGCCAACAACTCGACTCTCCCTGCTGGGTTTTGCGGCCGAAAACAAAAGACAGCAGCTTGATGAAGCGCATCGAAGAATGTTCTATATCTTACACCAGCCGAGATCTACGACTGTTTCTTTGCTTCTGTAGGCGCCGTTTGACTCTCCATAAACTTCTGTCTCTGTTTCAATAGTTGCTGATACAGAGGAATGAAACCAAGGGCCACAAAGCCGCCGCGTACACATACCCCGCCGTATAGACCATCCACATTTCTCCAAACGCCCCAATGGGAAAGAGTAAACACCCCACATTGTATCGAATCCACTTGGCTGCGTAGAGAGAAGGAAATAGCATGCAACCAAATCGAATCGTATCTCCCAACGCCCAGCACGTCACCGTCAGCAAGTGCGTGTGATGCGAGCATCCAACGAGCGGCGACACATAGACTTCAACCCCAACCGGACACTGGCAAACAAGAGCACTTGCCAGGGCTTCGAGCGCGTGATCCCCAGTACAGCATTCGCCAACTCCAAACAGGAAACGTACAGGGCCCATTGGGCGACGGGCGACAGTTGTGTCTCGCACCATGTCGTGTCGTTGACTCGATTCCATCCACTCAAGATGACGAAGACGACATATGCCCAGCTCAAAGCTGTTGCAGCATTGCTGATTTGCAGCCAGGAAGCAGTTATTTCTTTGTTCATGATGTTGTTTTATGATTTCTATGACAAAATAATGTTGTTTGACATCTTGTTGTTGTTTGCGCATTCGTCGTTTCGTCGGATCTTCGCGGTTCGACCGAGTGCCGGAAGCGGTACCACAACGACATCGAAATTATGTTTCCACGTCGGTCACTGGGTTGATGTATTCCATACAACGAGCTTAGACGACGAACCGTGTAAGAAAACTTGTGTGTTGTGGACGAATATGAAATTATGATCATACAAAAAAGTCACTTGAATAGGTCTATTCACTCACTATATTTCGCACAATTATTATAAGAACCATGTACTTCACGACTCTTCAAACGCCCGACAGGTCGCGTCTTCGCACCGTTCACAGCCTTGAGGCTTTTGGAATAAAGTCGAGTGACCTTCTCCCGTGCAGTCCTGGTCCAAGCACTCGGACGATGGACGTCCATTGGTATAGTAATACAAGGCAAGACTTCGCCGTGATCGCGGTGCCGACAATGGTTGCGGGTGCCCGTGATACGAAAAGTCGGTCGACGAAAACACCACCAAGCGATTGAACGAAGGCAAGATTCGTTGGTAGCAGGAATGCATATCTTCCGACCACAATTCCAAGTGACCGCCGTATTCTTCCTCCCAATCTTCGTTCAAATAGATAAAGACATTAACCCTTCGATCCAAATTATAGTTTTTGTATTTGTTGAAATCGGCGTGAATGTCCAAGTATCCTGATGAAATTATGGAAACGAAAAATAATAAGTTCATCAAGTAGCAAAACATCACGATCGTCTCGCGCCCAAACGTACCTCCCGGTGCCGTAACATGGATCCCGGATCCTCGATAATGAGGATCCGGAATAAGACCATCAATGCCCGTCAGTTGCTGGAGAAATTGTACAAACGTCGACCCTTTCATCTTTTCAAACACCATTCGCGTAAACAGTCCCATTTTCTCTTCTTCGTCAATGGACGATTTCTTGTTTTGTAACTTCGATTGAAAGCATTGAGATGATCCTTCGACGCATCCATGTCGGGTCGGTTCCGCGGCTTCTTGGTTCACGAGGTCCAGAAACGACCGAGGGAACACTCCATCAATCGCAATGTGCGGAAATGGCAAATTCGAACGGTACGGCTTGGAAAATTCGTGGGCTATCGAGTCGAGGCGGTCTTTGGAAAGTGAAGTGTGAAGGTCTTGAATGGCAGAGAAGGAATCGGGTGACGAAGATGAAGAAGAGACGACATTGGGTACAACTTGGACAGGCGCCGCAATTTGCGTATTGTTGTAGCGATGAAGGACGAGGATAAAGACCACAAGCGACGTCAGGGCTCCCAAGACGAAACCTTTTCTATAAAGAGGAGCGGAAGTCGCTTGTGTTTCAACGAGATTGAAGGAATCATGCTGTTTGTTTGTGATAACTTCTGCAGAGGGACGAAAGCATCTTTGTTTGTCTGTGCACCTTTTCTGCGGGAAGTTGAATTGCACTGTTTGATGTTGCTTTCTTTTCTGTTCGCAAAATCTTTTCGCGGAACATTTTCGAACAGCTCTGCGTTCCGTTCCGGTACCGTTGCGCGTCGAGGTTGTTTAGGCTCATTGCAGTGCAAAATAAGCCTTGGTTTCTCAGTTGCATTGTTACGCATTGATATTTCTTTTATTTGTACGAGCCTCGAGTGTTTCCACAAATGTGGTCTCTTCGTCCTGAAATTCGAAAGATGCATGGCAACCACTAAACTCCGTCAGTTTCAAATCCAGAGGATAAATCGCGACTGCTCTGGACTTCAGTCCCCGCTGCAAACACAAGCTGTCCTTTCGGATGTGCGTCGACTATGCAAGCGAGTTGTTCCGGCGTGAGCAGCAGCATAATCAAAGACGTAGTCATCCACAAAGTCGCTGAAATCGATTTCGAGACGAATATTGCTTTTCCTGGAGGCTTGAAAGCCATAAAAATTTGACAGTCTCCATAATCTGGTCATTGTCGTCTTCTCGATAAATTGCAGCACTCAACTGATATTTCCCCACATGAACCGTAAGGGAAACCTTTTATACCAACGTTGCGGTTTTTCAATTAGAACGGCAGTTCAGTTATCGCGCCAAGAGGTCCTCCGCTGGGTATATTTCTCCACAACAAACGCCCGAATGCATCTGTGCTCCTCCAAGATCAGAAATATTTTCTCCAAATGGGGAAGCCAATCGAAAAGACCGATAACTATTGCTCAAATTCAGATACGTAAGCTTCGGGTTGCCCTTGATCACACCAAAACAAAGGCTTTGGTGACAGCTGCTACTTTTCAGGCACCAACTCTCCGTAGTGATCAATGGATATTTGCAATGTTTTGTATCAAGTGCCCCAGCTCCGCCAATCGATTCAAGAACGCCATCAGACGTTCTATCCCAATTGTCATTGGAATCGTCGTCGAATTCGTTGTCGTCGTTTGTATCTTGTAATCCTCAAACATTATACGGGTACAGAGGTCCTGAGCCAGCACATATTGATGGACTCCAAAAAATACTGCTGTCGAAATAGTTCAAATCGATCTCGTAAAGCAGAGCATTGGTGTTTGCCGAGAGCGGAAGAAGAGCACAGTTTTTCTTCCAGAGAGAACACTGATTATTAAGCTTCTCAAACCATGTATCGAGTTTGAAAAGGCGCTCCGAATTTCCATTTGCGAAAAGGCACCGCTTCCTCTTCGTCGAATTGAATTGAATTGAATTGAATTGAATGCACAGCGAACCAAATGAAGATTGTCGTTGTTCGAGTGCCTCCACAAACGCGTTTCCACCGTCCTGAAACGCTGAAAGAGCCACTATACCGAAGAATGAGTCACGCGGTAACATGTACTATAGGAGCGTCACACGAAAACGCGTTTTGATTTGTTCCGGTCGATGCTCGTTTGAAAAAAAGAGTACTGGTACTGGTAACGAAAACTTCCCACACATGGTGCGGCAGAAGGAATACAAAATCGTGCCAAATTCCTTCCTTCCTTCCTTCGTACAGTATTACCATTGCCATTTCGTCCGAGATTGAGCCGAAACAAACAGAAACAACACACTCATTCAATCATTCATTCATTCATTCAATCAATCATTCAATCAATCATTCAATCAACAGCAAAACATGTTTCAATGTTGCGTTGCGGCAAATGCGCCTTGGCCGCGTCCTCCCAAGGCATCGGAACATTGCTTTGTGATGAGCATCAGCACGAAACGTCGATTGTGTGGCGTGCAGTTGGACATTTTGCACAAGTCACATAACAACGACAATGATGATGATGATACAGTGCCTCTTCCTCTCGCGGCGGTCATGACGAAAGAAGAGTATGACACGCAAGTCCTGCAGCCACTGCAAACACGTCTCGAAGAATGGAAAGGAGGTTACGCGGATGCCTTCTTGACGACCTGGGCGTTTGGAGTCATTTTCATGTTGATCGTGGCGTACATGGCACCCAAATTTTGGATGGAACACCTTCATCGGCATCCCTATTGGATTTTTTGCGTTCATGATGCTCCATTTGTGTGGATTTTACGCACTCGGGCGGTACATTCGTTACGAGAATCGTTCCTTGATGGAAAACGTCGAGCACGATTTGCGACAGTGGCACGGAATCCGTGTCACGATGAAACGAGTGGCGTATCTGCCGCATCCTACTTCTTCTTCCGTGTCATCGAGTGGTGGCGGTGGTATGTACTGTTTTGTCTGGCTATGCAGCAGGGGAGTGTCACCGATCCGGACGATGAGGCAACCTTGGCGGTCTCGGAAGTCGAGGAGGAGGAGGACGAGTTTTGTCAAGAAGACAGTTCGGTGTAGTTTTTTTTGAAACAAGAGTTTCGTAAGATTTTATAGCAGTTGGAATGTTATTTTGAAAAAAGAGAGAGTCGCTTGTACAAATCGAGCACCCCTGTTGATCGATTACGGTAGTCCGTCTCCCTAGCATCGACTACCGGTACTCCTATCTATCTATGTGATTGTGTTTCCTCCCACCTTGACCATTTGCGACTGCAATTCCTGCACCAATTGTTTCCGACGCGCCAATTGCTTTTCCAAAATTTCAATCAATACTTCGTGGGCTTGATGTTCTCGGAATTTGTTGCATTCTTGCAACATTAAAAGACATTGTGCGACAGTTCGTCTCTTGTTTTCTGGCAAAAGAGAAAACAAGGTTTTTCTTGTAAGCGCAGAGAATTCTGCAAAACAACAACAACAAAAGTCTCCAATGTTTCACTCTCAAGAGCGACTTACTTGTTCTCCATGGGCCGATGTACGAGATCTTGGACTAATTGCACAAAGAGTTGCAAGACATTGGCATTCAATCGTTTCAGTTCATCTCGAACGACAGTCGGCTCTTCACACGCATCGACCGGCTGTACGTGCCACGGATCGTCCAAAACTTGTCCAAAATAGCCACCACATTTTGTCACTGTCCTTGTTGTTGTTGTTGTCTTCGTCTTTCGATGCAGTGCCTCCCAATATGGCATTCGAGGCTTCCGCCTGTCCCAGTCGCAATCGTTCGGCTTCGGCGCGAGCTTGTGCGGCGGCTCGAGCCGCGCGCTCGGTTCCATCGATCAGTGCGTCGGTCGGGATCGTTGGAGGTTCCCATGATTGTGCTGCTGCTGCCGCCGCCAAAGGATAATAAAACGGCGGCGGAGGAAATTCACTGACCAACAGTGTCGCTTCGCCGGCTGCTTCGTCGTCGTCGTCGTCTTCGAAATCCTCTTTCTTGTTTGGGGTGGGTGTCGTTCGGGACGCTTCTTGCGCCGCGGCGGTAGCTGAATCTGTCATTTTATTATTCTTTTGTGTGTGTGTGTGTGTGTGTGTATTGTTGGAGGATTCGTCCGTTTTATGGTTTCTGCACTATTGTTTGGTTTGTCGAGAAGAAGAATTGTTGCGTTCGTGAAGGAATGAGGAATTCGTAATTCGACATTCGAAGAGCTGTTCTGTTCCTTGTGACTGGGCACGTACGGTACCGTACTCTTTACTCTGCGTGTTCTTGAAGCCACTCGGGGAAGGAAAAAAGTGGGATCGTTTGGGGAAGAAAAGGTATTGGGACGGACAGGCGTGAGCGTGACACACTGACAGAGAGCAATTCGTAGAAAGATTATAAGATATAGAAGATATAGAAGATTCCGACTTTGGTTTTCGTTTGCTTATTCAAGTCAGCGAGAAACCACCACACGGAAAATGCCGTCGGAGCCACAGGAAGAAGAAGAACAACAATACACCACCAACGCAGAAGATCAACAAAAAGCCGCCGAGTTGCAAGCTCGATACCGAAATCATCCAACAACAGCAACCAACAATGCTGCATCACAAAGGAGAACATCGGTCCAGATCGACTCCGGCTGTCACAAATACGTCTTGATACAAGCACAATCACCAGCAGGCGACGAACAATACATTGTAACGAGCAAGCGGGGCGCACACTACCACCGCGACGCTGCCGAACCCGTCTTAGAACAACTGACACAAGCCGGTTACACGGATTTGGATGTCACGGGAGGAGGTCGCATTGATTGTCAACCTGCGGTAAAGAAAATGAAGATTTATGGATTCAGTTATGGATTTGGTTTGGCGAATCATGCCATTAGTCGGGAAGTTGTCTTGGAAGACGAGAGGTATCGTGATTTCGATGTAACGATTAGCGATCAAGGCTATTGAGAGTACTGTACAATGATCTATAGAAGAGAAAAAGTTTTATTTTTAAAGACACCTGCATCATTCACAAAATAATAATGCGATGATACTTGCCAAGTCGCACTCAGAAATGCAACAAGGATCTCCCAAAGGACGAGAAGCCCGCTCAATTTCTAAAAAACAACACAGTCGGAGCCATTTCTACAGTAGCATCTTCATCCAATAAAGTGCGATGCGTCTTTTGCATACATACATGCGTGGGCTGCTCCTTCTCTCACTTCTCGCTTCCCTTCCTCCGAAGGCTCATTCATATCCAATACTCCGTATTTGTTCAATCAATCATTCTTTTACTCTTCCATACCGTCTTCATCGTCATCGTCATTGTCCGCATCTTCCATTAGCGCTTGTTCGATTCGCAGACGATCTTCTCGAGTCGCTGGCACCAACGCCTCCAACTTGTCCAATACAAACTGACACTGATGCGACAAGGTCACACGACTGTTTCAAGGCAACCGCGGCCGTTTCATCGGCCGTCGTTTGAACCCGAATGTGCACAAAGGGCTCGGACGGATGCGGCACGGAGTATCCGGCAAATCCAACCTGCTTTGACGAATCAAAATGTGCCGCAAAGCATTTCCCAAGGTATGATCTTCGTCGCCGATGCAAAAGGTGCGGGACGTGGCAGGGCCGTTGCCGAGAATGGCGAGTGGAGTGGATGCTTTTGAGTTTTACTTCATTGACGCTCATAACTGATTTGTGATTTGAAGAAAAGAAGAAGATGATGATGAGAAAGTAGGTGAGGATGGATTGTTGTCGCTCCCAGCTATGTGCTTTTCCTTTCTGTTTTCTTTCTTTCCTTTTTTTTTTGTTGGTGGAGAAAACGCGAGGATCGTCGGTCTGCCGTCCGACACCGAACAATCGTAGCGGCACTTCGGTGTGCGGGTTTGTGTGCTCGGGCTTTGATTCATTCAGCGACGTGTTGCAATGCTTTGCGTTGCGTTCCTTTGGAAGCGCGCCTACGGTAGTCGAGAGGAGATGACATTGCATGCATTATTTCTTTTCATGATATTATTACAGACGAAATCATAATCTTTCCTTTCCAGTTCTAAATAGCGTGCGTTATTCATTCACCATCTCTTTCAAGCAGCATGACGGAGGAACACGATCACATGCAGCAACAACAACAACAACGCAACAATCCCATTTCCTACAACGATGATGAGGATGAGGACGAATGTCGCGTTTGCCGTGGTCCAGCGGAAGAAGGGTACGTTATTTATGCATTGTGAATGATTTGATCTGATATGAACTGGTATTTCCATAGTTTTGTGTCTAACGTTCTCTCGTGTTTTTTCTTCTCTTTATTTTTTGTGTAATCATTCTCGATCAAACACAACAAACAACAAAACTATATTTTACAATACACACAGTCACCCGCTCTTCAAACCGTGTCGATGTTCTGGAAGCATAGGACTGACACACCAAGACTGCTTGCAATCATGGCTGCAAGTCCAGCGAGGCAACGGAAATTGTGAACTATGCCATACACCCTTTCGCTTCACTCCCTTGTACGCCGAACACGCCCCGCAACGCTTGTTCCCAACTCAAGTCGTCTACGGCGTCTTACGACGAGCGATCGCGCGCTGGTTGCCGCAAATGAGCCGCGTCTCCTTTGCCATTACCTTGTGGTTGTGCGTAGCACCTCTCTTGACGGCCTACCAATATCACGGATGGATGCACCGGCCCAGTGACATTTTGCATCGTGTCTATTCGTGGAACTTTATTGTGACGGATTGGGCCAGCGGGGCCGTCGTGGCGGCGTATATCATCATTAGCTTTTGTCGTTGATGAGTTTTGTTGATTTTGCGCGTCGAGTGGCAACAGCGCGGCATGGCGCCGTGGATACCGCGACCGCAACGCGTGCCACCGGCGGAAGAGCCGGTGCCGCCGCCGCCCGAAGAGGATATTGACAATGGTCTGTGGGACTATGTGCAACAAGAGATATTGGCGCGGCCGCCGCGGCGATTGCAGGCACGGCATGCGGCGATGCGACAAGCGGAAGAGCGAAAACAGAGTCATGATACAAGTGAGGAGGACTGTGATAGTGAGGAAGACGATGACGAGGATGACGATTCGTACGATAGTCTGGATGATGTTCCCAACAGTGAAGACGAGGAGGACGAATTGAACATGCCAGAGTTTGTTCCGGAAGATGAAGTCATTCACGTTGTGAATCCGCGACCGGAGAACAATAACGTCAACCGCATGTTTGATGTGGATGGGGACGAGAATATGGACGTGGACATTAATGTTGCTTTGGATGAATTGCTTGGTGTGAGGGGTCCTATTATGACGGTTGTACGGAATGTTTTATGGCTACTGGCATTCAATGCAGTTTACATTGGGTTCTTTTGTTTCGTCCCCGCACCGTGGGAGTGGCGTTTGCCGCTACATTGTTCAATCGCACCGACCTTTTTTACGAGATTCCCTCCAACGAGACGGTCTCGCCCGACTCGTTCTTGTTGACATTGCGCGATATCGAGGCCGAGGGCCAGCGACAGCAAACTGTATTTCGTTTGAATGATTTCCTTACCATATTGTTGGGCTACGCTGCGTGCGCTCTTGGGGCGCTATTACTCCGAACCATATTCTTAATAGGACAACATGTCGGATCATTGTCAACCGGAAACCAAAACGCAGAAAGGATAGAGGTTCGTGAGATGTGGGATGATGTCAATCGAGCTGTCAACAATAATAATGGCCAAGACGGTGGTGCGTTTGGTGATGAGCCAGGAATTGCATTGCACGTGGCAGTTGGACTGGCCCTCGACGGCATGATGGCTGTTGTCAAGGTTGAGTCTTGCTGTTTGCGAAAATGTTTCTACTGCCCATGTTACTGGGACTGTGCCTGGATGCGTCGGTCGCAAGCTTGTTTGGCTGCACTTGGGAAGAGCGCATTATGTACGCAGGCAGTGATTTGTTTTCCTTCGTGTTACTTCACTGGGTAATGGGTATCACTTTCATGCTGTTGGTAACAGTATCCGTGTTGCAGCTCCGGGAAGTTGTACATCCTGACCTTTTATCCCAAGTGATCCGCCCGCAAGAGCCACAACCCGACCTACTCGGCAATCTTTTGCATGAAACCGCCGCCACACATGCCAAACGAATGGCTGTCTCACTGATCATCTACGCGGCTTTGTGGGCCATGCACATTTACATTCCGACCCAAGTGCTGAAGTTCTCTTTTCTTCAGTCACTTGTACCGTCCTCCGTCTTAAGTTGTACTATCTCATCTCTCCCAAGATCCAAGTACCGTTCGAGTTGATTTTCTTCCATTTGTCGATGCTAGGACTCTTGGAAAGGTACAAGAACGGTCTAGGTGAAATGCAGCATCATTGGCTGAAGTTCATCACGGGAATCATGGGGATTCAAGACAGAGTGTTACCTCTGGGCATTGATCAATTCGAATACATTGGAAGCCGTAAAGTTTTGAAAGTGAAAAGACACTTGTCTCGTTCTGGTATGACCTCGCAAAGAGCGAAGCAAAAGCGGAAGAATTGATAGATGCCGAACTATCTAATTTTAAAGTATTGCAAAGGAGTCCAATGTGCGGACGCCCATGGCCAAGGCCGATGGCCAACGTGTCTTGGCCGCGGGTTCTGATTTTATCCGCTTGCCCGTACTACTACCCGGAAAATCCATGAGAAGTAGATCCGTTCTCCTTCCGACCAAGATTGGAAAATACAGATTGGAGCGCGAAGATTCTCCTGACAAGAAAAATGAGTATATCATCAACCTGTGGACCGAAAGAATAGGCTCAGCTATACCCCGTCCTCCTGAAGGCTGGGATGATCTGGGTGCGGATCCACCAGACGTGCAAGGACGGTGGGCCTATCGCTCGGAACGGAAATCGGATATCGAACGAAGCGTAGCCTGTCGGCAAATGTTTTTCACAAGGATGATAGCTATCTTTCCAATTTTGCCGTGGCTTGTAAAATTGTGACCATGCTCTTGCTTTCTTGGATCGCAACCACGACTTTGCTCTGTGCTATCTTCTTAGGCCCGCTTTTTGCCGGTCGCCTTGTTTACCACATTCTTCGAATACCTGACAAATGGGTTCACGACCCAACCGCCTTTTGATCGGGTTTCTAATGGTATTCCCACCCACGGTCATTGCGGCACGATCAATTGCGAGGACTGAAGGTTCCGCATGGAAACGACTGCATGCTTGGGCCTGTGGTTTTCATTTGCCGCCATGGCGCAAATCACTGGTACTTTTCCAGACAGCCGTTCTTTTCTTCGGTTTGTCGCCTTTGTTTCTCGGCATTGCATACGATCTCGCCTTTATCAAATCACTGGATTGGTTTGCCGGTCACGAGATCGGGATAGATGTTCGCTCCCTCGCTGCGAGTTGGGCTACCGGTTTTCTGCTGCTGTACGTGTGGTCTTTCTTGTGCCTACGCGGGGTACTCACACGTCGGTTCCGCGTCTTTTGGTCGAAGGCCGGGAAATGGCGGAAGAAGAGAATCCGGCCGATGCACGAGCTGCCGCATGGCAGAATGTGGGTGGTCGGCTGCGATTGACCTGGCAAGGAGAATACGGACGCATGGCCCAGTTTTTAGAGATTGTTCGGACCGTTCTCGTGAACTGGGAATTTGACCGAGTTGACAAGAATGTTTTACTGCACTATGTTGCGATCCCGGTCTTTGTCGGCATATCGTGGATAACTGCGATACCGACGAGTTTTGTTTACTTGTCCATGTGGAAATGGGAAGCCTTTCCCGCTGATACGCGCCATCACAACGCGCGTGTTATTGGGGAGCTCGCTTTTCTACAAATCCTTCGTATCTGGGGCGACCAAGTGGGAGTCTGGTTTGAGAAGGTACACGCTACAGCTCGCGACGATCTTTACCTCATTGGTGAAGTGCTACAAAACTTTGAAGAATAAAGCCTGTAGAAACGCGTTCCTACCAGATAACGGTCAATTAGCTTTAGTATTCACGTAGTGCCGTCGGTTGTTGTTCTTTTATTTTCCAGCATCCGCCAATTCACCTTCCTCTAACTCCAAGATCTTCATTCCAAGACCGACATCTTGTAAGGTTTCATCAAAAGTCACTACAGCCTTTTGAAATCCTTGTATTTAAAGTACACCGGCTTGTTTTGCGTCAAAAGACGCTTACGCTTGCCTTGATATATCATTGTATTCACTTGTTTCACGGGTAATTCGTAAATCTTGGTTAAATACTCTTTGATTTCGTGTTTAGTCATGCGCGGCAGTGTACGAAACACGGCACGAGCGGGATGTGTGGCGGTGGCGTTTCGGGCGGACACCAAAGTTAAGGGCATGGTGGGCATCCACATGCGGAATTGTTGCATCAGTCTCCGGCCTCTCATCGTTTATTTATATAGAGTAAATGTGAATTGGTGTGATAGTTCAGTTGCGGAAAGAAAGAATGAGGTTTTCATAGAGAAGAAACAATTTCCTTTTCCTTTTGTCAACAAACGAGCTGTCGTCCGAAAATGTCGGGCGAGAAAATTGAGGAGGAAACACCCGCTGAGCGTCGGACAGACACTTTGATCAGAATTCGTAGCGGTATCCGAAGGGCTATCCGATGAAAGCCACATTATACACGAAAACAAGCATTTCAGTTTTGTTTAGCAAGAATGGATTTTATTAAAAGAATTTGGATCCCGCTCGTCTCGGTGATGATTTTCATTCGATCCGCTTCCACTTTTTTTTATATTCGACTTCGAAAGCACACCCAACGATTGTTCGACAACTTCGTTCGATCGATTTTCAATTCTCACAACAACTCTTTCTCGTAACATCGTAAATCGTAGACTACATATAGCCTTACACATCATTTTCGAGCAACAAAGACAATTCATTCAATCATGGCCAATCCCTGTTTCTCTCTATTATGGATGATCCTTTTGTGGTTCTTAGCGTGGCCTCTTGCCTTTTTTCTGTCCGTGTTATGGGTGTTTTACAACCCTTTGAAGCCCTCTTTGGATTCGTGGGAGGGGCGAATCGATGTATTGAAGGCTATGTTACTTGGCCACGAAAGTTGGGAAAGGCTATTGTAAATTGCGATAGTTCGTGTCCTCAACCGTAGTACAAAGAGGGGCGTTTTTGCTTCCGTCTTTCTTCTTGATAATAGTGTCGGGTTTGGAGAGCTAGGAAAGTGACCTCGCTGTAGCGCTATTTCTATAACGTTTGTAGATGATGATTAAAATAACTCTGGTGATTGATTTCGCAGATGCTTTCATATTATCCATTAGCAAACTGTATATAGAATCGTTTCTTTGCGTACACAATGCATCCGTGAACCGACTCGCAAAGCTATGGCTTCCGCTTCTCACTTCGATCCGTTTCGATTTTCAGTGTTCGCTCATCTGTAATCCTTCCAAATGCAGCGTTTCTTTTCAATCGATCCTTCACAAATCACTCTAGTCAATACTAAGCGAATATCATGGAAATCCCTGCTTTTCATTCATCTGGATCATTATCCTCTTTTTCTTTGTGTGGCCTGTTGCCTTTTTTGCAGCAGCCTGTTGGGTGATCCTGCAGCCTTTTGAAGCCGTCTTTGAATTCATCGGAGATGCGAACGAAGTCCTAGAAGGCTTTGTCACTTGGCCACGACGGATGGGAACTGCCATTATGAATGGAGACTCTTCTTGTCCACAGCCATAGGAACAGCATAATTCTACTCAAGGTGACGCAATTAAATGGGAAAAAAATCAGTAAAGGACGAGTGCAAATTTTTATAGACGCATTCAGACATGACAGCACGGAAACATAAAGTATGCTTAATCATATCTACGTTTCGCTGAAATTCAAATCTCCGTCCATTTGTCGTTGTTGATTGATCATATTCTAAGATTCGCAAAAACAGTGCTGTCGCAATAGGCAGCATGCAGCCCACGTTTCGTTCTATTCACAATGTTTAGAACCAACCCTTCTTCTTTGGAGGCTCAGGCTCTGGCACATTCTGAGCAAAGAATTTGTCCGAGCTGCTGTCATCCTTCACATACCACCAATACTGGGCCATTGGAATGATGAAACTTCCAACAATCAAGATGGCTAGCAAGGCCGTGTATTTGCCTATAGATAGATTGTGAGCTCGTGAAACAGAATGTCCTGGTTTCAGTAACGCGCGGTTCGCACACAAAACCTACCTTTCTTGCTTTTGGTCTCCTTGGCCGACTTGAAAGTTGATCGAGCATCGTCGTATTTCTGTTCCGGAAGATCAATCTCGTATTCGCCGTAGACACCCTCACGGATGACCTTTTCCGCCAATACTTGGGTAGGAAAGGGCAGCGACGCTTGAGCCGCCGGCGGCGCGGTGAGTACGGAGCTGGCGATCGTAAACGCGGCAAAGGCGCCTACTGCAGCCTTCTGCATCTCCGCGACAGGCCGACTTGCCTTGTTGGCATCTGCAAAAGAACCCCAGTTATTTGTGTGTGAGATGCGTCGCCGTATAACCGAAATTATTCTACTCTATACTCACTCGGAGAATAACTCTCTGTTCCGCAGAGAGAAGAAGAGACACAATCACAACCACAAGCTTCATTGTAGTCTATTATTGTTAATTGGTTCGGATTATAATTGTTTTGAGAAGCAACGGTCACTCTCCGACGTCGAGTTGCAGCATGGTGGATCCTTGCTCTTCCTTTTGCGAGACAAAATCCCCACGTCAGTCGACCCGCCGCGAGGTGTCACTGTGTCAGCAGTACTGTAGGATCTCTACATACGCAAAGCGTGTCTGCCAAGACATGCTTCGTGTCGCACCAGGTTTCAAACCGCTCGAACACTCGATAAAAACTAAATTCATCTCTTATTCCTTCTGAAGAAGATATCAGCTCGCTACTCATCAATAAACTCCAGATGGACACACAACTACCATTGGAGAGACAGTAGTGTACGTGTCTGTTCTTGCAACATGTTCAAGCACGACGAAGAACCTTTGCTTGACTGATTCTCGCAGAAACTCAAAAGTCTTGCAAATACTGACTGTCATTCAAGCAAAGATACATGCCCTTGGCAACAGAAAATATACGCCCAAAGGTGGTGATCGCATCTGTGCTCGCAATCATGTCGGAATCTTCCGTTGCGGGCACCACCAGATCTTTGGAAATTCGTGACAACAATGGAGGAAGGAGACGTATCTTGGAAAAGCCTTGATAAAGTGTCGTGTCTTGGGACTTTTCAAAAAAGTCAAGAAGCGATTCGGATGCCAGGAGCAAAGTTCTCGGTACCTGACGACGAACCATTTCGTGAAGCAACGTCTCAACAAAGCCGGGGTCTGTTTCGGTTTCTCGCAGACTCATTTGAAGCAACAGCAAGAGGAACCTGCCATTAGTCCACATCCCGCGGTGATGCCTCCACAGTGTGCGTGCGAATGATAAGTAGTGCATAGAGCTCAATCGGCCCAGGTCATCATGGGGCAGAGGAAGACCCATCTCTTCAATCTCTTTTGCAACAAATGCACCATAGGTACAGTCACGTAACAAACAAGATGACGGTAGGTGCGTCAACATGCCGTCCGATCGGACAACTCTTTCCAAAGCTTCTTGGGGACAAAGAATAGCTGCTGCTCGCAACGCGCGATGACGCATAGCGAAAGTCGCCGCCTTTGGAGCCGATTCAGCGCCGCTGAGCTCGTCAAAAACAAGCGAGCAGGAAGATCCAGACGCAAAGGCAATTCGGAGAAGTTCGCGGCTCATGTTCATAATATGTTCTTCGCTTCGAGACTCGCGCGAAGTATCGATTTTGGGTAATCCGCCTCGCTTTAGTTGGCGACTTGCAGCTTCCTTGGTGCCGTGTGAAGAGTTTTCTTTGTCGCTATAGTCCTCCTCATTTGCATCCTGGTGAGCCAAAACAAAGGCAATTCTGAGCGCTACACGCTGGCTTGCGTACTCGGACCTTTCACGCGGTGAGCATGATTTGACTGCACACGGTTCGTCCTCGGAGGTGAGTTGGTTAGCCGATCGATCTGGTCCTATACTTCCAACCCAATCCTCTGATGTTTGTAAATCCGTCAGATCCATGATAAACGCATCTTTCTCAACCCCAGTGTTCTCTTTTATCGGAAGAATGGTAGTCTCCTTCACAGCGAAATCGGTATCACTACTTTCGTCACCATGCATCAACCACTTTGTCGCAAACTTTCTGGAATGTTGCGTCGATATAATATGTGAATGCTGTTCCGCAACGGCAGAACAAGCCTTGTGCACAACTAAACTGAGATTTCGGAGTTGCTCGGCTGTGAAGCCCTTGTCAAGTGTCATTTCAGCTGCAACGAGTGATCCGTTTCCAGAAGCGCTCCAATCAAACGTTCAGGGCTCTCTTTGGGATGGTCACCCAGAATGTCGATCAATAGCTCTATTCCTTCGCCCATACCAACAGGTGCAGAAGATAAGGCTTCCTTTAGTGTTGCCTTTGCTTTTAGGTGATCGGAGAGAGAGTCCTTCGTGGCTGAAATGTTCTTGATTTTTTCTAAGAATTTGGCTTCAAGAACTCTCAACTGATCGCTCTTCCTATTATTCTGGAGACAGCGCTCGACCTCAGTAGACGCAATCATAGCTGCCTGCAAAGCAAGTTCAAGGCACTTCAAACGGTCGTAGTCATTGCGATAATGGTTGGAACACCATTCAGCAAGCTCTGCTTTGTCTTTTGATGCTCTCAGCCGATCCAAAACAGGTACAATATCGTTCTCGAAAGACGGAAACGAACCCCTGCAAGGTGCGCATCTCTAAATCGCACAACTAAAAACCTCGCATGAATGTAACCCGACGGAAATCCCAAAGGGATACACAAGGGCGCAAGAGCTGTTGCCGTCCCACCTTCTGGATACTTGCGAAGTGCCTCTTCAAGCGGGGCGATCGGGTCAAAGACGTCCTCAGACAAATTCTCTCCCGTTATAGAACAATACTTGATCTTTTGTCGAATAGGAGATGGAGGCTCTTCGAGTCTTTGAAAAAATCCAGAGAAAAGTGGGCGCGAGGACTCCTTGTCTCCTTGAAAGAAAGAGGATAAGACAGCCAGAACATCTCGCCGTCGAATGATCAAGTCAAGTTCATGGTCAATCCAGTTTTTTGTCGTGTTCTTCGAGCTTCGAAGTGTTGATGAGGTCGATCAAGCTCTCATTATAGAGTGCGAGTACAAGATCGATTCGATCGTAATTATTCGTCTGGTGGCTTTCAACAGCTAGTACACACCGCCGAAGGACCGCGGCCCTGATGCTCTGAGAATGAATGGAACTCAATGAGAATCGAACAACTTCATCCAAAGAGTGAATTCGTTGATTGGCAAACTTCGAGAACGTCGGGGCCAACAAATATTCTACGTGTTTCTGGAAGACGAGATCGGCAGGAGGCAAAACGCTTCAGCGAACTTCAGCGAAAGCATCGTTGCGTCGGATGGACAAAGAGACTTCGAGAATGACTCAATGAGTGCTGGAATGAGAGACTTGGCATACTGAAAAGATTGCGAAACGTTCGCTTTGCTTGTATCACCAATCATGTCACTATCGAGACGCTGGGGTCAAAGCGGACTCCGTAGCGTTGTAGAACAGTAGACCACGACGCTCTCTTAGCGAATTGTTTACATTGCGTCAAAAACACACCTTGGCCCTTCCAACCTACAGGCAGAACGAGTTTCCCGTATGCGTCTGTGAAACCACTTGCCGAACAAATGCCAACATTGGCTAGATCCAACAATCTGTCAAAGCTGTTTGTCTTCACTGCCGTTGGAAGGCATGCTTTGAATGCTCTGAAAGCAAGTGTCGACTGAAGCGACAAGAGGAATGACATAGCGAGCTCTGAGTCGATCTTGGCATTTGTTATTCCTTTTCCACCACCGCCGAGGCAACGCTCAGTGAGAGCAAAATTGGCACTTCGAAAGCCATCAAGAATTGGTTCAGTATTCAGATTGCGTTCAACATGACGAGACCGAAGCGCACAAGCAGAGGACCACATACAAAGAGACCGAAGTGACAAGAAATGTGCACCTCTCTCAGAGAGAACCTCAAAAGTTCAGCCGTGTTATTGTCGTAATCGTTTGAAAAAGAATCGACTTTGAGAAAGCAAGCGCCTGCTGGAGAGCAAGTCTTGGCGGTAAAAGCAGTCCATCCCCAATGTACCAGGACGGGTGGAGTAGCGGCAGACAGAGAGAAGCTGAAAGCGTTTCTTTGCAATGGACGATGTCAGCATCAACTGGACAAGACTGCCATGCATTCATCTGAAGCATACGCTGCTTGTGATCTTGCTGCTCGCCAATTCCTTCGTCTGCTCTTGTAACAATCTGTGACACGAAGTCGAGGATTGAAAACAAATTAACAACAGATGCCAAATTGCCATCGGCGTGGATTAGTAAAGCGCGGTCCCGCACAAGAGAAGTCGCAAGATTAATTTTGTCCATCCCACAGCTAGGTCTGTCATCAACATCTCGGATTGCGGCCTTGCAGAATGCTAGTGCTATCGATATTTGCCCGAAAGCAGCATTTTCCGTAACGGCTAACAGTCCGGCGTCTTCGAGATGTTTCAGTGCTTGTGCGCTAGTAATGTTCGTGTTGCCGCAGAAAACGACGGATGTTGCCTTAAGCCAGATGGCATCTCCAATGGAACTGTTCTCTAAGCAAAGTAAGAAGCATGCCCGCTTGACTGCAGCTAGTTTCGTTTTGAAGCAGGATGTCTGGGTGTCGGTGGACAGATTTTGTCGCAGCAGTCGGCACGTTTCATCGAAAGCGAAAGTACTATTGCGAAGCTTCGACAGACTCGAGTGGACGCCGTGGTCTTCATTAAGTCGAAGAATGCATAGGAAATCTCTGCGAATCTTTTCGATGGACGCCGACTGCAAATAACAGACGATTTCGTCAGCAGCACAATGTTCAAGCTGATCAAAATGCTCCATAGAGACGGTTAACGCGCTCACGATATGGTCAAGCACCAACTGCCTATCAAACTCTAGTTCATCGGCTCCCGAATTGAGGATTTCCTCAGCGTATGAAATTGTCCTTGTGAGGGCGATTTGTGCACTGGATTTGTTATGTGCGATGAGTTGCTTGAGCAAATCAATGACCAGATCACGATTACGGTGTAGTAGTGCGTTTCTTAGGATTGATGCACCTGCATCCTCTTCGGATACCTGATGAAAAGCCCCACATAAAGCCAACACATCTTTGACAACGGAAGGCCGCTCTATGTGATTGCTCACAAACCGCAGAAGTCGAATGCCGTGGAGAGAATTATCAACCCTAAAAGCTGGCGAGCCCCAGAGCCACAATATTTTACAACAATTTGATCGATTGTAAGAAGTCTTGACGCTTCTTCCAGCTCTGATTGCATCTTGGAGTCAGAGGAAGCCCAGAAAACAGCTTCTTTCGAAAATTCACCAAGCCACTCCGGAGAATCACCGCATCGAAGGGCAGCTCGAATGACTAACAGGGCTATTTGACATCGAGTTAGTACAGACGTACAACATCGTGCCAAAGAAGCCGCCTCTTCCAATACGCCAGCTGTAATAACCCTTTTGGCATTCAAAGCGTCTTCGCAACAAGCAAATATTGCTTCTTCTCTATTTGAGCTGAATTCACGACAGAAAGGATCAATTCTTCAGTCAAGCTTGTCGAGTCGACTTTGATGGTCTAGTGCTTCTGCGGACGAAATCCGAATTAGCTCGGTTGACACATGTTGCGCTCCACCAAGAGACGAAAAGTTTCGTAGGGTCACACGAGAATGAAGCATTCCCTGTTTTCGGGCCACAACAAGACATCGTGCGCCGTGTAGTTTCATCTCTACGTTACTTTCGACGCCATCGTACTCTTCGCAAAATCGCGGAAAGTGGTTAGGTTTTTGGATGCTCCCCGTCGTAGAGCTCCAAGTTCAAGAATCGTTGGAACGGGTTTACCAGCTAAGCATACGTCAACATTCTTTGACTTGTCCCGTCTTGGTGAACCATCAGAGCTTGCTCTGGATACGTCTAATGAGGATGAATGATCTCTCCCCTTGGTGATGTACGTTGGCTTTCCGAGGTTGCAACAAAGGGACTTCGTCTCGAAAAGGAAACATGGGTTTCGCGCACGAGAGACCGAGTTGCTTGTTCGATTGTCTATAAATATGGTCTTGTTAGAGTGTGAATTTCAGTCATTCTCCAAAGATAGATCAGAGCACTTACCGACAACAAATCAATAGCTGAATGGATGTCGCAGCTTGGCTGGTTCGTGTCATCCAGACAGTCGGCGATAGCACAGGCCCAGGCCCTGATCATTGCGAACATTTCTCCGTTGATCGTCAGTTTGGGAAGAATCAGATTACGAAGCATTGGAATATACAAGTTCGGCGGGACGGTCCTTCTATCTCAGAATCGGATTGACTAGTTCGTCAATCGGCAAAAGCCCCAGTCGGCACAGTTTGCTAGCTTCCAAAAATCGTTTTTCTCCGATAAATGCCGAATAAAGCTGACGCGTGGACTGTATCTGAGAAAAATGCCGTTCCAGAACAACAGATGCTCCACCAATTTTCTCCAAGGTTCGTAGTGCATCCAGCTTGGACAGCAGAGAAGCAAGTCTGGTCTTTAACGGATCGTCTTCTTGCGTTCCATCTACTGTGCTGGTAATTTCCTTCAGATACGTAGCGAGCGCCGATAGACCATCAATAATGTCGGGCAGGCTGCAGCTTGTTGACGAATTATTGAGTAAAGCGTCAACCGCTTCAATCAGTATCTGTTTTCCGCTTGGATGTTTCGCTCCTTCAACGATACGGTGCAGTAGCATACCAGCTTCCTCGGGTTTAGAGCCGTGACCAAGCCATTGACAAAGACGATTTAATGAGACCTCTGTAGGATAAAAGCATGCATATTGGTCGTGTATTGCACGACTGACTTTGCTTTCCTCCGATTCGAGAAAAGCTTCTGCTTCATCGTTCATGCCTTGCTTTAGAAGCACGCGAGTAGAGCTCACAACAAGGTTCGTGTCGTTATTTGGCAAGAAGGCTTGGTAGTGACAATCGCGAACGCTTGACCAGGACTTGATCAGGAATGAGCCTGATTCTTCCATGGGTGATAGAGTGACGGAAAATGCATCGGGAATTGGAATTCGATACACCACATGAGGGTGCAATAACATGAATAGACCCATTGTTTCCTCCACAACAACCTGTACGACGGAAATACTGGATGATTTGGCCTTTTCAGCGACTGCCACTGCAAGGGTCCCATTCTCGACCAGTGGCACAATGGGCGTCAGTCCAAGCAACCGAGACAATATTCTGTATTGACAAGCTGGACGCAAGGAGAGCGGGTCGATCCAAAACACGGCGCTTTCCTCGTCACAGGAAGCTCCACAGACCAGGCAAGTTCGTTCCCCTACTGACTGGAATTGAAGTCCGACCTCGGGATCGACAGACCATTCTTTGTGTTCATCGAGCAGAATAGCCAGTTCCTCGCTGTTCAATGTGGAGTCGGTCCAGTCTCTGGCGTACAAATTACCTTCCCGGAGTCCTATAAAACGAAGGGTACGGCCGTCAAGTGCAATCGCTGTGACATCACTCAAGCGAGGCAATTCGAGCGTCTCAATTTGTATACTTTTCGCAGCTTCAGCGATGGATTCAGACAAGGCACCCAGATTCCAAATGAGCATGATTTGTTGAGGAAATTCGAGCAATAACTGATCCGGAGATATCCAAGCAAACGATTCCATGTCCTCCATTTGTTTGGTAATTAGGACGACGCCTTCCTGAATCAACGACACGGATCGGTCGGTGGCAGCAACGACTAAAGACCCATTGCTCGTCACGCTGTGCACGGGGTCACTCAATTGCACGGACCAAGTCCACGAAGGAGGTGTTGTTGTGTCGTCCATGCCGTAGACGCTCGACCCGTGCGCCACCGCATGAGAACACAAGCCTCGTCGGTCTAAAAGGGCCGTTCTTCGGCTTCAGCATCCCCGGCGAAGGAATATCGTGAAGAGTCGTTTCTTCTTCAGCCGTAAGATAAGAAGACATCCTCGTTGATTATTATTTTGAATTGGGAGGTGACAAACGAGAAAAGAATGAGACGAGACGTTCGGGCAATCAATCAGAGTGATGCAGCAATGCCGTTTTGAATTTTTTCAAACGGCATTCAAATAGGCAACCCTCAATTAGCCGATCGTTGTCGCACTCTCACCATTTCTTTCTAAATAAAAAAGGTCTTGGGGTGGTGTAAATCTTCGATTTCAAAGTTGTACAGTCGAGTAAGATCCATTTTTCCGCGGGATTCGTTATATATTTGTACCTGAAGATGAATATAAAAATGTACCTATACAACAACGGTCAGGCAGGAATGAGTGGTACGAAACGAAACTCGCTTGAAGTACGATCGAGGCGTATGTGGTAACAAATGCACGGATGGATAGCCAGACGTTTTGAGTATCATTTTCTCAGCAAAAGATCTCTTCAGCTTGGGTCTGTGGTGTGAATCGGCCAAACGATAGCGGTGTTTATAGCGGACCGCGATCGGAGCGCACGCCGGCGATCTCCGTATGGCTTGCTGTGTGCATTTTGAAACTCAAAACCGATCAGCGGACTCTTTCCAATTTCGACGTTGCAAACTCTCCGCTGGTCTCTTTCGTCTGGTCCGCGAGTACCCGGTAGTAACAGGGTTGTATGGAGGATGATGCAAGGATCGTAAATCATTTTTAAATTACAAAACCACCATGAGCCGTGATTCCAATGCAAATAATTCTTCACATGGTCCTCCTCCTCCTTATCATCTTCCAGTAAACGGCCCGCCGCCGCCAGCGGCTATGTATTACGCGTATCCTCCAGGATACGGTCACGCACCTCCTCTACCACCGACGGCTTCTCCAGGGAGAGACGACGGAACGGATCGTATGCAACCTCCTTCGTATCCTTCAGCCTCGCCTCCGAGGCATTCCTATCCTTCGCAAATGAATCCTGGAGCGTCTCCGCCGAGGCATCCGTATCCGAGCCAAATGAATCATCATCATCTGCCGCCTCTGAGCACTTCCGAGCCGAATCTCAGTAAGAGCGGTAACGACGCGTCGCCGAATCGACAGAATGAATCGCGTGTTTTGTCGTATCCTCCTCCATCGGAAAATTATCTTCCGCCCCCGAAGGATACCCACCGCATCATCCTAATTTGTACGGTGAGGCATGGCGCGGTCATCCGATGTATGCACACAATCCGAATTATCCGCGAGAGTCGGCCTACTGGCCTCCCTTTCATGCGCCGCCTCCTCCTCCCTATTGGACGGGACGTGGAGAAACGCATCTGCCGCCCAAGGAACGTCCTCCCGAACTCGAGGGGAGAACCGGGGCTACTTCTCCGAGCCAAATTGAAACGAGTCATCGAGATGAGGTGCAAAATATGGGGTGCACTTGCAAAAGACTCGTTGCTTGAAATTATACTGTCAATGTTTTCAAGCCCAACTGTATTGTGGTTCCAATTGTCGCTGTCTCAGTTGCTACAATGTCGTGGCTCATGACAAACTTCGCAAGGAAGCTATCAAGAGCATTTTGTTGCGAAATCCAGTGGCCTTTGATTCGAAATTCAAGAAAACGCCCACCACGGGCATTCCGGTTACCGTTCCTATTGCACCCGCTCCCACCAATCTAGCTACCACTGCCGACGCGGCCCAAGCCGCTCGAGCGCTGGCACACAAGTTAGGATGCAAATGTCGCAAGTCATCCTGCATGAAAAGGTTTGTGAAACGAATGGACTACGCGCGCATTCATAATGATGCACATCCGAACTTATTACTCACGTTTTCACACCTCATTTATTATTACAGTATTGTGAATGTTATGCAGGGAACGTCAAGTGCAGTTCCAATTGCCGTTGCATAGGATGCAAGAACACAGGCGGCGCTGCCTTTGACCGTCGCATGGATGCCATTGCCGTGCAATCGGGACAATTTGCGATTGCTCCGAAACCCAACGCGTCGCGTCCAGTACGAAGCACGGGAGAACCCTGGTTGGCGGCGCAAAACTTGACCTTTCTCAAGCGGGGCTCGCCTCCCGAAAAGAAAAGCTGCTCTTCGAGTCGGGTGACATTGCCTCGATGCCTTCACTGGCTTCGTCCGAAGGAACAAGCCCGGGCGGCGACTATTCATCGGAACGAATGAAACGAACACTTCCTCCTCAACGACATTCCGACGAAGATGGAGGAGCCTTGTTGCTAGCAGCAGTTGCTATGACCGAATTCGGTCAATCACCAATCGGGAAGAAAAGCAAACTAGACGGGGAATGAAGATATAAACATGCCTATTATCTAGGTAATATAGATATTTGATATCATATCATTCGCCCGAATGTAACTAACACTCGACTAAGTTATGGCTATCCTGCATATATCATCAATGACCATAGGCTGTGAGAACAACGCAGACTAGCGAGTGCGCATATGCCGATGACATGCGAGCATGGAGCATCAGCACGGAATCCGGAATCATCATCGACAGAAACATTTTGTGAAAATAATACGAACAGCGACGGATTGCGGCAACTTTCCTGATGTTAATGGTACCATGAAACTGATTTTCTCAAGTAGCTTCGTGCTATTGATATCCTTTTGCACATGCGTGAATAATTCACAATGACTTGTAAAATAGTAGTACTCGCGTTTACAGCGGTCGCTGCAGCGTTGCAACAAAAGTCGGCGACTTTGAGCGGCATTACTCCTTTGGTTATGCCGGGGCAAGATGGCTTTGTTGGGACCATGTCTGTTCCTACGTTTGCGTGCACCTCTTTGGACATTCAATCATCATCATCACCGAGATTAAAAGATAATTTGGAGTCAAAGCTGAACCAGGGTCCAGCGATAACGCTTAGCTCGGTGCTGTCCAAATCGATTTGTGACAATCTCATTGAAGAATTCGAGGCTCTCGGCTTTGGCTCGTTCCAGGCCGGCAAAAATCACCACGGAGCCCTGCAGGTTGTTGTTCCTGACGCCACTTGCAATAAGTTAGGAGAAGCCATGCAACCTTTTCTAGACTGTTCTCAGGTGGAGGCATGCCATCGTGAAATGGTGTCGGCCACAAGCGGGCGTGCGCCTGCTATGGCCGAAACATTCTCCATGGTGGGCATCAATCGTCGCTGGCGTGTCTATCGATATGCAACAGGAGGGAGTGAACGATTTTCTCCGCACATTGACTCTGCCTTCCCTCCTTCTGGTCACAATGGACGTGAGGTAATTTGGGATGCGTCGGATGGAAGTGTCGTGTCTCGTTTGACACTTTTGATTTACCTCAATGACGATTTTGTCGGCGGAGAAACAAACTTTTCGGTCAGAATGGAGATATGATTGCGTCGGTTCGTCCCGAGGCTGGATCTTGTCTGATCTTTCCCAGGCCGTCGGCGAGACGCCTTAGATTATGCTCGACTACATTGGCCCCTCCACGAAGGTTCACCTGTTCTTTCCGGTCAACGGTCAAAGTATGTCATTCGATCGGATGTCCTTTTCACTCCAAGAAGAGATTAGATGTCGCGAGTACATGTTTTAGCGCGAGAGTGAACTGGGTTTTGGCAGGAGAAAATAGGGGCATAATTGGAAGCGCAAAGGTGTGGGTCGTCTCCTCAGTCACCGCGCCTCCGACTTGTACGGCATCACTTAAAAATCTGTCGGTTCGTATCCAACAAAGTCACGGCATCGTGACATACTATAATTCCTCCAATGGTGGATTCATCGGTGGAAGAGGGAAACGCCCTTGGCTCTCTCACAAAGTTGCTCGCCAACACCTCTCAGACTCGTCACGCACCTCTCGCACCATGTTCAAGTTTACCAGCACGCTTGTCGTTTTGGTCTTTTGACCGCTTCTACCATTGAATGTCGCCAGCTCTTTCGTATTGACGCAGGCGACAACCGCTACTCCTCGGAGAAAAATACGGTGGTTGGTTTTGAGTCGCTCCCCAAAGAAAAAGATGAGCGATTCGCATTTCGCTTTTGGCGGGTGACTTTTCTTTTCTTCCATGAGTTTTCCATGTCCATGTCAATGGACTATAGAGCTCCCCTTCACACTCTGCGGCTGTGCCTTCATCAAGTCCAAGTGTTCACAATATAATTTCCGGAAAGTCAGACGTGCCCGGGGCCAAGAGTCCTTCGGTAGGATTTCCCCAATCAGCGCACCGAAAATCCAACCCTTTTCGCCATCAAAGCTACACCTGGAAAGGAAAAAGCGATGGAGATGGAAGCTCCTTCCGGCAAGAACACGGGACGTCACACAAAGTTGATTGGCACATTCGTGCTGGTTGGCGTGGCTTGCTTGGTTGCGATGGCGTTTCTCATCACCCGTGCACAAAGGATCCGTAGGTCCAGCATACTTCACAGCGAGTTGGACACGGAGGTACCTTTGGCCGTGTCCAATTAGAGTGGTCACCACGGCAGAGGGAAAAGAGGCTTAAGTATTGTGTTCCAGCTCGACCGATTCCTTTGGATGAAAACGATTTTCGGAACGGTCACCAGAAGAATGTCTTGAAAGATAAAACCAGTATTCGTAAACGTTAATAGCATGTCAAAGGTTACATTTAGAGTAGCTGGTTTTGAAATAGGAACAGACATCCCAATCGCAGTGCATTGTTTGTCATGTCGTCATGACCCTTCGGCTTGTTTGTCCTTTTGGTGGCTCGTTTCGACCTAGCTGCTGTCACCTGAAACACGAAACAAGCTCATGGCCGATACCGTTGCCATACAAATAATTCTACATCATAGCAATAGTAAAACTCAATATACAGCTGCGAATTGATATGAACTCGGGAGTAAAATATGAGCTTGGTTTTTCTCGCTGAGACCACTTAAATAGACGTCAAATATTGATTGAAACTCAATTACCAGTTAAAAACACTTTAGCTTTATTCACAATGATTCTTCCCTTGCTTATTTAATCCGCTACTGTCACCGCATCGAGTTCCACTTTTCTGCGCTTGGTCGATCGGCTTAGCGAATCGGTCGACAGCGGCTTCAGTTGCTGCGAACTGCGTTCCACCAGCGAATACAGCAAGTCATCTACCGATGGTACCCCATGCTCTGAACTGCTTTCGGGAGAAAGGAAATGCCATGATTGAATGCCATGGGTTTGGCATCCCTGATTCAACGTCGATAAGTCTTCTGACATCCACTCGACCGGAGACGATTCTGCAGCATCGCCATCGGTCCGCGCCAGAAGCAACACAATAGCCGGCTTTTCTGTGATATCTTTGAACTGCTGATGAATCCAAGTGACCCACTTCCCAGGGATGCAACGGTTTCTTCTTGGGTCTTTGTCGCGGACAAGACCAACACAATCGTTTTGACAGACTTGACGGTATCCTGCCACGCAGCATTCTCGCTTTCCTCTACTCTTGCTTCCTCCTCTTTTACAATTTCATCGGTAGGATCGACACCATAACAATCATATAATTGCAATCGAACACTGTGAATCGTTTTCGTTTCATCCACAAGAGTCTCAAAAGCAAAATCCTTTTTGTATTCATCCACGGCCATGTTCGATTCGTCTCCTCCCGTAGCCACGGAATCCAGTAGAGCCTTTTGCAAAACAGCTTTTCCCACACCGACCGATCCCAACAGCATCATGGGGATGACACAATCAATAGCGGGTGGCCCGTCTTCGGGTTCTGCGGGGCAGATGTTCCCAAGAGATTATTGAAAAACGATCCCAGTGTATTCACGACCGGACTACTCAACCATCCAATGACTTTTCCGAGGTTCAAAAGCCATTGTCCTCTTCATTCTGCAGTTCATCGCGACTGCGTTTCCTCGATGTTTCATCTGTTTGTTCATCTGCGTTGACGTCTCCTTCTGGTTCTTTTGTCTCTTCCACGGGAGCATCGATTGTCGCATCGTTCGGCGACTGGACTGTGGTTGTCTCTACAGTGACAACCGTTGTCTTTTCGACTTCGACAACGACAGTTGTCTTTTCTTCTTCTTCATTCTTCGTTGGAGCCTTTTTGTTGTTTCGTTTGTTGTTTTCGATTTCGAAGATCGCGTCATTTTATATTAGCATGAATGTTCAATAAATAGGTATCGATAAAAAGTTGAAGGAAACAATAAGGAAACAATGATCATACGCAGAAAGCTTGCTCGTCCATCAATCAATCAAAAAAGGATGTCTGTGATGTGTCAGATCGCGTTGCCCGCACCACAACCGTTGAGAATTTTATTTTGAGCTGTCTTGCTTCTCACGACTGGCGGAATCACGCGCCCCGCCTACAGGAAATCGTCATCTACACCGATACGACGTTTTATGGAATCACAGGAAGCTCGTCTTGAAAAGGCGGAATTTGCCGCATTGGCTCTTGCTCACTACCGTAGACAGTTGCTCGGGAAGGAAAGCATATAAAGATAAAAAGAGTAAAATAGAAATTGTCGAAAATCTAGAGGATTAGTCGATCCGAGTCGTCGGATCTCCACTGATGCATGATATGAATACTCGGCATGATGCTACCTATCCATCGCTGATGCTCGACCCCACTCCATGTCCACCACTTTCATAGCTTCCTGCACATCCTTCTCGTCAATGAAATCAAACCATTGATTACACGCCTTTTGAGCTTGCTTTAAAATGTCCACCAACTCTGTCGCGTCTACATTCGGTTGTTGCATTTGATACCGCCATTCCGCACGAGCATCTTCCAAGGCTGTCAACATTTGATTCCGATACAAGTACCGCAAATCCAAGTCGGCCGTCACGACTGCTGTCACATCGGGCAATCGATCCTGCCGAATGAGTTGCTTCTTCAAGTCAGGCGAAGCCGTCCAGAGATACGACTCGGCATTGAAGGTCAAGGCGTTGGTGTAGGTATTGAAGGCAGCTCGCGTTTCGTCCCGGTTTTCTTGATTTTGTTCTCGCGTCTGTAGATTCTTCCAAGCATTGATTTCTCCGGCTTGGACCAACCAAGCGCCCGGTTGGGCCAATAGAGGCACTTGCTCTCGTGTTCGTTGATACGAGTTCATGTAGATTTGGCTGGGTTTGCTGTTTTGGAGACAAGAGTCGTTGTTGTTGTACCTAGGAGAGCATTGGGAGGAGGAAAGAGCAAGGATTGCAAATCTTTAAAGGACGATTCAGCGATGGTTTTGGAGTCGATGGAGGCTTCGGCCAGTTCAAGAGCACGATCGATCCGTTGTTTGACACGTACTGCGGGGATTAACTGTTCCAGTGGCGCATACGGCTTGATCTTCAGGGATTGAGGGTCTTCTATGCTCGACGCAGATTGTGGAATTGTGATTGCTGCGACGATTGAAGATTGAATTATCGTCCGAAGTAACTCACGTCGTCGAATGATTGACGGGTTGAAGCTGTTGACCACACTAGCGCTAAATATACAACCGTAGAGCCATAGCAGATAAGAGATCGTTAGCTTAGTTTTTCTTATCATTTCGTGTATGCTGGATTTGCTGGATTGATAATTGGTTGCTCTCAACAAACCCTGTTTTTCTGTTTCGTCATGGCGATGACAGCAAGGCGCCAAGTTGCCACTGAAAGAACAATCACTTTAGTGACGTCATTACCAGTGGACGACTCACGGACCGTCATTGGTCGCTGTCGTCTTTCTTGTTTCTTGCGCGCGCAAGAGGAACTTCCACTTTGACATAGACTCCCGTATTATAATCCAGACGAAAGATAGTCTTGCTTGTAATCTGTTGTTTGTTGTCAATATTCCTTCTCATGTCGTGTTCGTGTTCAAGGGAATGAATACGTTTCATCCGGGTTTCTTCCACTGGAGTGGAGGTTGGTCTTGTCATCGCGTCGCAATTGCTGTGATTGTAAAGTTGCTCCTTCCTTTCATTCATTCACGGTTGTGGACCTATTTATCAATGTAATCTATAGCGAGAAGGAAGCAGCTGTATTCAATTTTTATCGTGGACGGGAAAAAATAATGAAATCGTTGGAACAACAAAATCATCATGCCACGAAAGAAACCCCGTCTGCTGTCGGCCGACGACGACTCGAACTAGCCATGACCGAACGGCACTCAAGTACTTTCTCTCTTGACATTCTCATCTGACATCCGTGATGAAACCCGAACATTTTCCAAAAATGCGAACCGTGCGATCGAACGAAGCAAGCTGGCAAGCAGGGAAATCGAAACAGGGCTGTGCATTCCTCGTTCCACTTCTAGAAGAACAAAATCAATGCATTATTTTGAGACGTAATTTTCAGAAGCAGTTATTGAAGTCACCATGAAAGTCAATCCCAGCGATAATGTCGTATTGAGCCTTGCTTTGGATCATGAAGGTAAGAGTCATCATCGCAGCAGAAAAAAAACACTCGCGAGTCGTCCTTCCCACCTCACTCGACCTTCTGCGTTTGCTTGGACTCATCAGATTGTGTCTATCGTGCTCAGCGATGGATCAAAGGAACCGTTACTATTGAGCGACAGCAAGCAATAGGATCCAAACTTTCCATTTCCCTCGTGGGAAAGAACAAACGTGGACGACACCCACGTTGTTGAACTCGTGTCGTGGAAGCGAAGACGAAACGATTCTCTTTGAAGAAGAACAAGTGTTGCACGACTTTTAAAAAACGAAGAAAGCGAATGTACATACCCGTTCTCCATCTTTTACCAGGCACTTTGGCGCCTTCCATGTACTTGGAAGACGGCCCACGCGGTTGTTCGGTTTGTTACGAGTTGACGGCTTGGTATGGGACGCATGTGTCCGTCTCGCGGTCCGTTCATATTGTTGGACCGACGCTGTCGACCAAGACACATCCCTATCATCTAGCGCCGTTGTGTCTGGCCAACGACATGCTTCTGGCCGTTCACATGGAAAACACGCACGTGGCAAAGGGAGGCCGATGAACGTCGCCTTGTCGATCCGGAATTGCTCCTCAAGCAAGGTTGAGTTGAAACGAGTGAGTGTCCAAGTCATGGAAGAAGTTCATTGGAAAACGCGCTGTAGTGCAACACAGTCGTATGCACACATGTTGTCAGAGCATGACAATGTGACATTGCCCAGCATTCACGCCATACCCGAACATCATGGCGATTCCGAAACGATGCTATCCGACATGGAGCAGGATGTAGCTCCTCTACAGAATGCAAGCGAAATATCCATTCCGATTCCATCCACCGCAAGGGATAGCTATCCGGGCACAAAACGAATTCAAGTGGCACACGCGTTGTGCATTCGCATGACTACGACGGATCCCAAACACTCAGAAGTGACACATACGATTCCATTGGTCATTTGCGATCCACCCTTGAACAATCATCGACATATGCCTTCCAAGGAAAGCTTAAAAGATATCATGACCACTGTTTGGCCGAACGATGTCGTGCCATTGCACGAGAACAACAACAATCACGATTCGTCGGAGCATTCGTGCCCACCGATTGAAGAAACCGAGTAGAAAACTAATGATTATTATCTTGGATGCATCGCTAAATTTGTTAATCATCTCTGATTATTTGTATTCATGTTTATTCTGGGCACGACAACATGCGTTCCCAAAGAATCAATTCCAAAATGCTCGACAACCGCTTGAAAGAAATGAGGATTGTGAAAATCAGGCTGTGATTGCAATTGCTGTATCCACGGCTGTTGCTTCGTTTGCAAGCGAATGTGGTTGAGACGTTGCGAAGTTGATGGTGGCTGGTTGTTTATTTGAGGCGTGCTTTTGCTGTTGCTGGTTTTCTGCTGGTCGTTGGAAGATGCGTCGCTCGAGTCGTCGTCGTCGTCGTCGTAATCGTTTAGAGTGTCCATCTTCGCTGTTTTGCTGCTTCCTTTGCTGGAGGTTACTATTATGATTTGATTAGTCAATATTATACGAGTAACGAAAGAAACGAGGCAAGAGATCTGTCGCGCGTTGTGTGTTGTTGTTGCTTTTGGCGTCGATGACAACATGGTGTTTGATCAATCAATTGCTACCAACTCCTTGGTCACCGACAGCTGAGTACCGGTACGGTAGAGCACGTTCCTCCGTCCCATACGAGCTAGGAACTCGACGAAACGCTCATCAAGGTCGCAACCCACCAATTTCTGGATTTTGTCGACAGGAATCATATCCCTGAGCTCCGCTTCATGTTGCGACAGATCTCCTGTCATTTTTACGTCGATTGCTCGCTTGGCGACATTTTGCAGGGCACACGACTATGGCGATTTGTCCCCGATAAAAAACGAGCAACCAATTTTGGACTTTGCCGACAAGAATCATATCACTGAGCTTCGTTAGATGACGCGCGACAAAGGATCTACTATTTTTACAGCGATTGGTCGCTCGGCGACAAAAATAAGTTTTCGTACGGCACTCGACTACGGCAATTCGCCCCGATGAGGAATATTTTAAAAGGGTCCCAAGCGACCAATTCTTGGAATATATTGACAATAAACATATCAATAAGCTCCTTTTAAGGACGCGAAAAGGATCTGCTGTTTTTGTGTCGATGCCTAGCTTGGCGACAAAAATGAGTTTTGGCAGACGGCTGATTTCGGCAATTTTAGGGTCCCTACCGGTATTTCTTGGTTGTGATCAACGAGCAAGACCAAAGAGGTACCGGTAAGTCACTAAAGCATAACTGAAAAAAGAATTGATGCGACATACGCATGTTTTGACTTTACTGGTATGTTGTTTATGGCATGCACGGACGGTGCGGGAAACTGTACACATTACCAGTAGGACGCCGTAGAGAAATGTACCAAAGCAGAGGTGCGTTCCCGCACCTTCCAAAAGGTGCTTTGGTGCGATTATGTTGTGCGCTTGTGGTCCCTAGCTAGACAAGCTAGACGACGGATACGCACTCGTGAAGTTCGCCAACAACCAATTTTCGGTCTATGTCGATGAGCAACAACAAAGGCTCAACGAAGCTTGACAAAGCGGCGGCAAGATTATCCTAGCACACGACGGACGACCACGGCGATTTTCAAGAATACTAAAGTGAGTCGTCCCAAGCAGCCAATTTTGGACTTTGCCGACAAAAGCCGTAGTGATGTGCTCGGCTTGATGATGAGGCTGATGGCCTGCTATGTTTACGGCGATAGCTATAGCTTGTCGACAAAATAAAGACGTGGTGATCACTGATCAGATCATATATTAATTACTCTACTGCTTCTCTGTTCGTTTAGAGAGCGAGGCAGAGGTTAGACGTCTCGAGAGGGCAAAGGAAACTGGGAATTGGTTGACAGTTCATCCGATGCGCATCAATGGTACAAATTTATCATGCGATGCATTTCGAGACAGCATTCGCATTCGTTTAGGTTTGCCCTTACTTGGCCTGGATGCGGTGAAAAGTTTGATTTAACGCATGCTCAAAAGTGCCCACATGGTGGATTAGGCTCTATCCGACATGACGACATGAAGAAAGAGTTTCTATTTCTTTGTCAACAAGCAACAGCTCGACGAAACATTCGCGACGAACCACCTATCTAGGACGTACAGTCGAAACGGAGCATGAAATTGACGAGACTAGAGGTGACATCTCAGTGTATGAATTTTGGACGCGACGACGCCTGACTATGTTTGATGTCTCAATCATTGACACCGATGCTGATTCCTATAATACCATTGACTCTAAGATTCTGTTGAAGCACGGCCCTGCTTGTGAAAAGCAACGTGTCGATTTCACTCCCTTGGTTTTCTCTGCGGATGGATTGATTGGAAAAGCGCGAATAAAGCAGTCAAGAAACTCTCTGGTAAATTGACAACAAATGGGACAGACAATACTCAGTGGTTTGCGGATATGTCCGCTCTCGACTTAGTATTTCTCTCGTTCGTTCGGTCTCTATGCTACTTCGCAGCCCACGCAGGATTACCTCGCAATGCTCATCCAGTGTGGTTAGATGGAGCGGGTTTGTCTCTCGATTAAAGGGACCTAGCTACGGAAACTTGTCTCATTCCTACCGGTATTCTTGAAGTACAGAGTCGAAAACGAAACTTAGCGTTTACCAATAACCCTATAAGAATTACTTTTTTATAATATAAAAAATTAAAATTCATGTCCGACAAGCAACCGCCTGCTGCTTGGTCCTTGGTCACCAAACAGATACCAGTGCGTTTTACAGATAAAAGAAAGATCATCGGTACGACTTTTGTATATTCAAAAAAATGGAATGCGTGATGCGACTGACTCGATCCTCGACGACGATGGCGATCCTTTCTGTTGACATCGATCACTCACTCCTAAAAGAAAGTTATACATTGTATTCCTGAGAGAAAAGGGGTTCCAAATGACGACTCTTCAAGCGCCGTCGTTTTGGATTTCACCTTCTTTGCCGAGACAGCAACAAAAGTAGATTCCATTTGTCTGGGAACCGGTCGATTTCTACGTGCTGTCTGGATTCCTGCATTGCAAGCCGCCCAGTATCATCCCATTTTCGTACAACCCGAGGACGGTCCTTTGTGGATGCTTGCATTTCTCATGCGCAGTCATCAAACAATGAGAATACAATTTCACTGCCCGTCGATACTGTCTTGTCCTCGGGAGAAATTCAGACGGACTTTACGATGGCTACGGTGCCTTTTCGTGGGGCACGCAACCAGATAAAGATACATTCCATCGTTGGTGGAAGTCGGCGTTGCTGGATGCGTCGAAACCCTTTTGATTGCGGTGGGTGTGACGGAAGCGGGCTTGGCATCGGCTCAGACCAGAGCGATGCAAGAATTGTTCCATTTTCTTCTTTCCTTCCTGGAGAAAGAAAGTTGCCCTGCCAAAGTATGCGTACTCAATACCGACAATGTTCCCAACAATGGAGACGTCATTCGATCACACATGTTCACTTTATTGAAGCAGCGCTCGTCGGGTGACGCCACAAAGATACACCAGTTTCTGCAAGAACGAGTGGTATTTCTCAACAGCATGGTGGATCGAATCACTTCGCATCGACCGACTGATACACTCATTCCGCGCGCGGAACCGCAGCCCGTAAAATCATTTGTTGTTGCCGATGTGAATGGAGATTTGCCGACAGAATTACACAACATACCCGGCATAGTCATTCGGTCGAGCATGGAGCAACTCAACCATGATATTGCTTGGAAATTGCGCATTGCCAATGGAACGCATACCGCTGTGGCACATGCGTTGGCGCTTTGTTCGTGTCCACAAACGGACATTCTGGCATCTTCTTCGACTTCTCAAGTCGCTTCTACATTCATGACCTATTTGGATGCACTCGTCCAACATCAAATACTGGTTCCTCTTCCATCCGAGGCTGCCACGGTGTGGGACGATTGGCGGCAACGGTTGTTGCATCCCCATTTCGGATTGAGTACATTTTTCATAACACAAAATGGGGCCGCCAAGGGAGGTATCCGTTTGGGGCCCACCGTGTGATTTGTTTCGTGCATCGGAGCAACCACCAGTCATTAGTGTTGTCATGGCATGGGCGTTTGCTGTATTGCTGCGGTGGTTGACGCCTGTGGCTGCTTCGAATCCGAAAGGTGACACACGATATCGAGGATGGTTGAGTCAGTTCAATCGAGAACAAGTGGCTGAGCAGCTCAATCAAAATCCCCGGCTTCATCCCGATACAAGAGAATATGCCGACCAGTTGTCATTCAACTTGAAAGAGGGATGGTTTGACTTTCGTTGCGTGTGCGGCATACAAATCGTCGATCAGGAATACAATCTCAGTGATTGCTTGGTGGCGCCGATTGGCGGTGACTTTCGACCCATTGTTCGTGCATATTTGGTGGCAGAGCAAGGTGGAAATCTGCAAGACATAGCTCATCTACCTTATTTTAAGGTGTTCGTATCCGCTGTCAGTCATCTGTATGCCGAGCTCGTTTCGAAGAATGATGTCCTCAGTAGTTTGGAAGAACTGGTAGGCAGCAACGCGCTGGTTTAGGACTGCCAAACGTTGTTAAGCAATAACTAGGAGAATCAATTAATATCCTTTTAAGTAGTCTAATATGAGACGCTAAATACCAAATCGACCAACACCTTCAATACTGTCGGCCTTATCTTTTCCTTGTCTTCGAAAGCGTCCTCCATTCGTCAAAGACGGCAAACTCATACACGACATCATACGGATCTTCCATAACTAGAATCCATCCCGCATCTGTCTTTTCCCACTCGCGATGGAGTGTCGCGCGAACATGTTGCGACATGCCAAACTTGCCTGTTGGATCGGCACGAATACCCCAATAAGAATCCATATCGTCCAAGAGTAAAACATCCACATTGGAAAACCAGTGCGGAGCCAGCTTTGGAATTCCTGCTTCATTCAACTCGAGGATCGAACTGCGAACTAGAGCATACAGTTCATCGACTATTCCAGTCGCGGAAGGAAGCACTGCAAAAGCAACGGTATTCAGTTTATCCAGAGGTAAATTCGCAAGCAGTGGATCAGATTGCTGGACTTCTTTCTCCAACACGGTGTCGATTAAAATGGAATATTTTCCAAGCTCAATGCGCCAGCGCGTCGAGGGTTTTGCATACATTCGAAGAATCCGAAAGTGAAAACTGCCCATGGTACACTTCCCATCTCCTAAAATGACGAAAGATACATAGTTCAGAGTTGTTCTCGACCTTCAGAATGACGAGTGAAATAACCTACCATGCATAGTCGAGTTCAGAGGGTTCTCGATAGACGTGGCCCCATCTCGATGAAATGTATTGAATCAACGAGACCAAGTAGTCCAAAGGATCTGTGGTTCAGATTTTTCTTCTTATTAGGCAGAGAAGCATCAGTGGGACCTCGTTTCCCCAACGAGGTGAGAGGAACGTCATCATCGTCATCGTCGTCAGAGTCCATTGCATCTTTTCGGTCACTTCTACTTCCTCAACTTGAACTGGCTGGACTGCTTGTCGACCACGAAACATTGGTTCGAGTTCCGCAGCAGCAGACAAGACCATGGCTGCAAGACTCCCAGGCGCGAAGATCGCCATTCCACATTTCTTAAGTTGAATTACTTCCATTTCGCCGACGAACTTTGCTTCAGCTTCAAGGGCTACTTCTTCCTCTTTCATGCGAACAAACCTCTCTTTGAACGCTTTCTCGACAGCATTCAAATCTTTTGGGCCCTTGATTTTAGGGCGAGTGACTTTGGAATCGTCGTCTTCCTGGGACGAACCGTCTTGTTTCAGGCGCCGGAGGTTGCTGTAGAGCGGGCAGTTTGTGTCGTTCACGTATTCGTGGTCCTGGCTGCCACACCGGCAACCTCGTGCCGGTCGCGGTCGTGCCCTGCGCGAGCTTCTCTGAGAGTCCGACATTGGCGACTTTGTAGATGCTTTGATTTCGGTCGTTTCACATTGCCACTTGGCCGCCCAGTGCTCAGTGGCTTTTCGTCTCATTTCACGCTTTAACCGCTCCGATATAAACTCCCATGTCGAAAGTAAGAAGTCTGGAGCACGCGAAGAGAGCAATGGGCAACACTGAAGCAGTTCGGTCATCAAGATTGGATAAACAGCTTGTCCCAAAAGTCGATGTTGATTTCTTGCAGCGTCGATCATAGCTGTGGCCAGCGCTCGAAAGTCGAGCTCAGAGAGAGGAGTGAAGCACCTTGCTTTACAATCGAGGGTATGTATTTCGGAAGGCGAACTGGAACTTGAGCGACTTTCTTCCGGCGAGCCACTGTGACGACACACTGAATGAATCCATCGTCGCCGATCGAATTGGCCGAAGCAAACAATTTGACAGCATCGTCAAAGGACTGCCGACCCGTCGCTTCGCCCTGGATTGTGAGAATAATGTCTCCGACTTCCAATTGCATGTTGGAATCTTTCGAAGAATGAGATCGCTGGTTCTGATCTGCGGCGTTCAGGACCTCCATAGCGCAGAAAAAGAGACGGCGTCGACGTCTCGGCTGTTGCTCCTGTTTGCCTGATTTAAATTCTGGTGTTGCGGAAGTTAACGCTGGACTGGCCTCTTTGACCTCGTTTTCGACGGATGCAAGTGTGGATGAGCCTTTGTCGGACACTTCGACTGCGTCTGTAGGTGGCTTTGATATATCGGAAGTAACGTCGCTCATTTTAATGTCGACAGAGGCTGACTGACTCGCATCCAACACAGCAAGCTGTTTCTCCTGCACGCTTATGTGTGGATCACTGGGTGGCTCGACCTTCTCCGGTGGAGTATGCGCTTCTACGACATCAGAGGTGTTGATGGCTGGAATTATATTCTCGATGGAGGAATTACCAACCATGGTCTCATCTGCTTTCTCCATAGGGCCAACGTCGGCAGCAGTCGTTTCAGGCTTTACTCTAGTCTTGTCTGGTTTCTCGCTGGGAAGCAATTCTTCCATTGGCCACTCATCGAAACCAACGAGAGCACATTCCGTCACCTTTTTCAGAGTTACACCAAATCCTTTGTGGTGTTCTGGATTTTTGACAATCAAGATCGAATGCGGTAGAATTTCATGCGTCCGTGCAAAAGGAGATGGAGCTCGACAAGGGGTTGAAACCAGCGGCCAGTCTTGCTGATTTTGCTGTGCCTTTTCATGAGAAGATGCACTTCGTCGGACCGACTGCGCCTGTGGCAAAGCCTGGCCCATGTAAGCGGCTGCCATTGTCATGACCCATGGGTTCATGGGACTGTTGAATGAATTGCCTCCGAGAACAGCACCTGGATTGGTAGCGAAATTTCCATAATAATAACTTTGTTGCTGTTGGAGATTGTACACAGCTTGCTGCCAAGTCGGGTTGGGCATCCAAGGCATGTTGAATGCGTGATTTGAAGCAGTGGGAAAAGCGGAGGAGTAGGGATTCGGAAACGTTACCTCCTGAGAAGCAGGTTGCGCAAAGGGATTCGCTGTAACGTAAGGAGCCATTGGAGGCGCTGCGTGCAACATTGGAGCCGTGTTTTGGAGCGCATTGACCTGCGATATCGGATTATTGTTTTCTTGCGCTGGGAACGAGCAAGTATTGAGACCTGTCATAGAAGAAGGTTGCACCATGGGGTTGGTCATCACATGCGTGTTGTGAATAGTTTCGGGGTAAGATGCTGCCATTGGGGCCACCGTTCGCGGCGGCACTTCTAGGACTGGAACTACTGCTGTTGTTGCGATCATCGAACTGACAATCGGAGCCACAGGCGGTGCTTCACGGGTTGCCGTTGCAACTTGAGATGAACTTGCCGTCGGATTATTCATCGATTGTTCGATACGCGGGTTCGAAGGTCCATCGCTCGCATGTGCCACATAATTGTTTCGGATACAAGATGCAGTCTGGGGTAAAATCAAATTAGAATTCTCCGCATTTACAAGAGAAGACGTAGCCGGTTTCGGATCCGCAAATGGAGTGACAGGAGGATTCTTGAAAACAATTTCTTGATGGCTGGAGACATTGACATTCGACTCGCTGGATGCATTCGCATGTTGCACAGCAGGCGATGGCGTAACGTGTGAATGCGCATTGTTCCTTCCATCCTTGGCAGGTGACGGAAGAGCAGTCTGCTGTTTCTCGGCGAGCACCTTTTCCGCTTCCTGCTTCCGTCGCTCCGCTTGTTTCTCGAGTTTTCTTCGATGCCGTTCCGCTTCGAGACGTTCTTTTGTCGCTGCTGTTGTCGTTTGAGATCTTCAATTTCCTTTTTCAACTTCATTCGCAGAGACGGTTGGTTCTTGACCATAATGGGCGCTCCTTTTTTCTCCATGTTGACGACTTGACGCTGCTCAACCGGTTTCTTGGGCGCAACAACAGCATTCAATTTCGGTGGATCTTGTTTGTGATGTACAGGTTTCGTCTGTGGGACAGGCGCAGGCTTTCTTACGGCTGGATTGAGTTTCAAGGACGGAGCAGCCGTCAACGGAACTCGTTTTACCGCATTGTTGGTAGACGACGATGCCTTAGCGTAAGGGTTCTTGACGACAACCGGTTTGCCTTGATTCATTCTTGTGAAAGGGCAACCAGCAATCTATGAACAAGGTAGTCTTGCTGTGATGCTATTGTCTTTTATTATAAAAAATTCGTTTTGCTGTTATTGATTGTTATGCAAATGTCTTTTTTGTTGGTGTTTGTGGAGGGAAAAAAAAATTGAAACGCACGGCCGGCTCTCCCGCCTCATTTTTCTTAGCTAGTCGGTAGTCGTAGCGGTATTCAAAGTTAGAATGGCTGCACGCCGACCGGTCACGATATAAACTACCGTAGCTAGCTAGATGTTCCAATGTTTGTTTTCGAACGCGTCTCCCCGAGTGTGTATTCCTCTTATCCCATCACTTTCCCCACCAACAGCAACACCACCTTGCATAAAACCTGCGCCAATAACAATAAGACGCCCGTAATGGCCAGACCACCCACCCGCGCCGCCTTTCTATGTTCGTCCAACAACGAATCGGGGAATGCGCGTCGATCCGATTGGACTCGTTCCAGCAAGGAAGCATACGAAGACTGACCACTCCCAGCAGGCACATTCATGGCAGTCAATGTCGCTCGCCGACAATTGGGATAATCCAAGGTCTGCACCGCGAGCTCGGCAATTTGGGAATACGACACGGGCGTGACTTTCATGTCTTGGCCATTGTCCGTCAAGCCTCGATTGTTACCATCTACAGTATCTTTCAAAACTCCGGGACGAATCAAAACATAATTGATGTTGCTTTTCCGTAACAATTGTTCCCCTTCGTAGTTCCAGGCCTTGGCGAGACCACCGAGTGCATTGATGAGAATGGAAAAAATGTTCCAGGGTGATTCGCCTTTACCCGTAATTCGCACGATTGTTTTACAAGACTCGGACTCCTCCATGACTTGAATCAAATTCTGGATTCCTTTGTAATTGACTTGCTTGGCGTGTTGCGGCAACGCATCGGGATACAAGAGGCTTGGAAAGATCAAGGACCGCCAAAACGGTTTGGGAGCGGCTGCACCGTGCGCAGCAATACAAGAATCACAACCTTGCACAAGTTGTCGCAACGACTCGACGTCACCGACGTCTCCCGGAATCATGGTCACACCGGGCAATGATTGCAAAAAAGCGGCGACTTGCGCCGACGACTCGGCCTGATCGAGTGATGTTGGAACAGAAGTGGCGGAAGAAATGTCATGCCGCAACAAACACCGCGTCGGAATGCCTTTTGGGACAATTCCATGACAATCGATCGTCCCAATCGTCCAGTCGTTCCAATTACAGCGACTGTATTGGGTTTTGGCGAAGATAGAGCTTCGGACGCTCGACTCGTCGAAAGAGCGCAAAATGTGAAGAGAACGAGCTTTGCTATTCTGTGGAATTTCAGCATTTCTGGTTGTTGTCTGCTGCTATTGTAGCGAGAGGATGAAGGTGTTATTTATGCCTTAGAAGAATCAATCAGATTCTGCTAGCATGCGAATGAAATCATTCTCCAGAAGCCAATGGCGATCCGAAAAACTTGAGGAAGTTTTCGCTTTGTCAATCAGTCCGTCCGTCTGTCTCTACGCTTGCTAGGTGCTAGTACGCTTCTAGAGACGATGCTTCTTTCGATCTCTGAACTTAACTAGGCATTCACATAATATTATAAGTATAACAATTCCAATAAACTTTGTTTCCTTTTCTTATTCTTTATAGGTTCAAATTCGGGTGCTGTTGTAGTCATCTCCTACAATCAAGCTCAATCAATCAAACACACACAAACTTCCAATTAATGATGCGCCTTGTATCATCGAAACGACTGCCCACACCACCGAAACTACCCGCCTCACGCTGTTCATCCCACGACTCCAACCAAACCCCGGGCAGATAGGAATCGGCGGATTGACGCAAAGGCTTGCAATCGTCTTCGTTGCTTTGCTGCGCACACACCAACCACTGTGCCAACCATTGTACCGGTTCCAGTGCAGTGCAAGGCCTGGTTCGTGTGGAAGCGGTCATCGCGGGGTTGTTCGGGCGGCCGCGATCATGCTTCATGCGGGCCTTTTCTTCCTTGTTGAGTTCCGGGGGGTGGTTCCGTGAATACCTGTGGAATGTGAACGTGTTGTTGTGAGTGATGCTCGAATTGTATTTTCTTTTTTCTGTTTTATTTACGTACCTTGCTAATCGACGACATGATGACTAGAGTTTGTTTCTAATCTAAACGAACGAGTGATAGATAGAGTGAGATAATAAAGAATTGTAATCTGTCAAGTCAGTCTGGAATGAACGTTCGCCGAGTGAATGACTGGCTCGCGGCGTTTCGCTCGTTCTTTCTATTTTCCTTGGACAATAGCCTCTTCAAGCCTATTTTTATTCTTTTAAACCTCTGTTCACATCAATATGAACGCACCTATTTTTTTCTTTATTATTCAAAAGGCAAATGGGCAAGCAATACCTGCAAAAGGAGACCGCAGCAATAACCTTCGCATCGGCGCCATGCGCCATCGCTGCGTCTAGCGCGGATGACGTTGGCACCTCTGTATGCGGTACTCGTTTATCTCAAAAGTAAGTACTGCTACGACATGCTTCCATCGATCCATCCATTCGTGTTTCACCTCACGAGTGCTATCTTCCACGTTGAACGGCAAAACCGAGCAAGCTTTCGGAAACCATACATCATCTCATTGACATTCAATTCATCACCTTTAGAGAGTTTATTGATCGTTTCAGTACACATAACACCAATTTTGTCTTCCATTGCTTATTCATTGACTCTTTGCTCAAAGACACAGCCTGCATCCCTATTCTCTCAATACACAAACAATTAGAGATATGAAAGCGTCTAGAATATTTTTCATCGGATGGCTAGGTGGCTTCGGCGATTCCCTTTTAGATGTGATTCTGCTTCCCATTATTGCGCGCTTTTGTCTCCGGTACTCTACAATTTACCTACCAATAAGAATGAATGGTCGTTCTACGATACGATCAATATCCTTCGGGAGGATCTGACTCGAAAGTAGCGAACCCTCTCCCGAAGCGGAAGAAGACAACAGAAACCCAAAGTAGCCAAAGTAACCGCAAAACAGCGAAAAAAAAAAAGTATCCAAACAAGCCAAAGAACACGTATCCCGTCCCATCCAATCCACCAACCCCAATTATCGCATTCAACGCGAATTGAAGGAATTCATTCAAGATCCGCCTCCAGGCCTTTCCGTGTCGGAAAGAATTTGCGGTGTGGATTGTGACCATCGAAGGACCGAATATATACAAGGGCGAGACGTTTCGATTGCGCATCTTTCCTCCAATATCCCGTCGTACCTCCCAGTGTTTATTTTGCCTCATTTGCCCGTGTAAGTCATGTGCGTAAGCGTATCCTTCTCTTCTTTGAGGCATCATTATGATTTGTCTACACTTTCACACAAAGAGGCCCCACTTTTACACCAACGGTGACATTTGCCTGTCCTACTACCAAGACTGGCGACCCACCATGACAGCACAATCATCGATTGCCATCCTCTCCATGCTCGCTTCGACGCCCAAAAGGCCATGGACAATGCCGCACACGCGCACAACAAGGGGCAGTATCAGAAGGATTGGGTGTATCATGATGATAATTAAAAAGATATTCATCGTATAGTAGTGAATCGAGTGATCGAAAACACTTGTGGACAAGTGCATATCATGAATTGAATTGGCTTGAATTGAAACTAAAATGGATTGATTTATTCATAATTGCTAGCTTGGCGTTACTTACTTGTACATACTGTGTTTGATAAGATTGCTGAGAGAATCAAGGATTGGAAAAGATCAGAAAGAACGGACGACTCTCTCACATCATCATCACGCTCCAGTCGAGCTTGCGCTCGCTTCACCGACTGCAAGAAACAACTTTGTTGATGTTCTGCTTCGAGCAGTGCCGCAGCTTCTTCATACAAGACAACACTCTTAGCCGACTCGTTCAAATACTCGTAACACCGCCCCAAATCGGTCAAGGCGACCGCCAAGTCAACTTTGGAATTGTCGTGTTGGCGGTAAATCTTGATCGCGGCGACATGGCATTTCACGGCGGCGGCCGTCAAGTGTTGCATGTGATGTCGAATCAAACCGAGGGCACTCCACAGCGAAGCGACTTTTATGAAAAGGTCCGTACAATTGAATGGCGTTTTCAACTCAGTAATGGTTCGTTTCAAAGGAATCGGTTTGGACGTACTGTCGTCCCAATCGGAGGGATCGTAAGTGAGTCACGAGTGATTGTTGTATTTGTTGTGATAATATTAGATCACTATCCCGCCCATCGAAAAGGAAGCGAAGTTTCACTCGGCTCCATCGGTGCGGCCGATACTAAGGAGGAATCCGACGCCGAATCGGACCATTGTCGATCCTTGAGGAATCGAGAAGTTGCTTCCATGGTGTGTGGATTGTTTGTTTGTGTTGTTGTTTGTTTGGAGTCTCTTTTCTTTTGGAGGTGTTGCTTTAAAGCTGCGTAGCGCTCGTCGCTTTATGATTCACGGAAGAGCGAAAGTAATTATGCGTTTCGCTCACACCTGCCCATAAAGTTTCGATCCTGGCGTCTGTGTATGGACTTTGGGCCGTTTGGAGTTTGTTTGAGAAGCGTTGCAAACGCGAACATTGACCTCGCCGACCACATCGTCGCAGCCTTTTGCAGCAGTAGGGCTGAATACTGAATCTTCAAGCAAACTACCCAAAACTATGAAACGAACCGTTTCGTCGTTCGTCGAACCGTGGAACATGTTGGCGAATAAAGTACGACGTTCATTCATACCTTAATAAAAGTGACCCGAGTCTCACGTTGAAGTTGAAGTTCTCGCTGTAAGCGAAAAACAATTGCACGTGTCGTGTTTGGCTCTCCTACTCCCTACTCCCTACTTTACTTTATACTTTATACGACAACAAAATCAATCTTGAAACTTTTTGCTACACAGTGGAGACAAGGGATATGGTATATGGTGGAGAAGCCGAGTGACTCGTGAAGTTCAAAACCTAAGCAGGATGATGGGTGAAACTTTACTTACATTACTTACATTATAGCCCCCTGCATAGCGAAAAGTGAGAGGTGCGAGACGCTTCAACTTCAATTTCGAATGTCGTATAGCAAAGGAAGTGCTAAGTGCTCTAGAGGTTCCAACACATCAGACATCAGACTATAACAACGTGGTTGAACGTTGAAGGTTGAAGCCTTTCCACGTTTACCTGGTGCGACTGACTGCTGACTGGCTACTGGCTATTGGTTACTCCTACCGGTACCGGTAATCTGAAATCTGAATTCACTGGAAGGTGCGGGAACGCACGACGCACCTCTGCTTTGGTACATTTCGTATAGCGGCGTCCTACTGGTAAAATGTACAGTTTCCCGCACCGTCCTGTTATGACCGCGGAACGTGACTTATTCCGTTCACACTTTTGCCAGGACGGTGCTGGGAAACTGACATGGACAATGGACGCCATGAGAAATGACCGAAGCGTGATTTTGCGTGCCGGCACTTTCCAGTGAAGACATTGTTTGGAAACTCAAATCAAACACCTCAAGCATGAAGAACACAATGTCTCCCTCTTTCTCGAGTCAAAAGTGGCACTGCGTAATTATTCTCACATGCAGCCAACACATGAAGGGCGTATGATGAATGATGGATAGTCATTGTACTTGTGCTTCTGTTTTCATTTTTGATTTTCTGGTGAGAGAGCAAGTCTTCCAAAACCGTTCTCTCCATAGCTCGTAGAGTGAGGCCTCGCGAGCACAGTTTGGTGCTTAGTGATGATAGCTGTTAATGAAACAGAGTGATGATGGGTCTTGGGTGATCCAGAATATTGTATTGGTTAATGCTTTTAGTCTATGTTGCTAGCTAGCTCCTTGAGCTAGAGATTCATAAAGGTCTGGCGTCGCTGTCGGAGCAAACGACAGACGGCATAGTGAGGCTAAGCAGAAAATCGAATTCGGGATTCAATGCTTGGAAGGAGTCGTGAACCGTGTCAACAAACAAATCGATGCATTCGACAGAAATCCCAAATCCAGATCTTCGTTCCTTATTTTATTTCTTTGTCTCTTTTGAGAACAACTTGTTACATTCTATTTTTAATTGCACAGCAAATGATGCTACTATGATCACCAACAGTCGACGTCGCACTATTACCGAAGAAGAACCGCTGGTTGTCGAAATGACCTGCAATAATTATTGGACCTTTCACAACAACAACAAACACAAGCAGCGAACGCATCCGTATTATTATTACTCTACTTCTTCTTCCTCTACAAAATCATGGCAGTGGATAATATGCTTCTCTCTGTTTCTTGGAGGATCGCTTCTTTGGTCTTGGAGTATTTATCATCATCAGCAACGTGTGCAGTATCACGACAAGAACGGGAGCCTTGACACCACACGTATGATCGAGCACGGCAATAATAGTAATGGCAGGATCAATATTTGGGACTACAATGCCTACCACCGAGCATCTACAAAATCAGATTTTCATTACTCTTGGCGCAATACAATGATATTATAGAGACTGACGAAACGAGTTTACCCAATCGCGCCTACGCCCGACAGCGGGGACTGGATTATGTACGCTTTCGTGGAGGAGGAAAACTCGAATTTTATCCAATTACGATGCAGTTGCTATTTTTCCGGCCAATGCCATTTTGATTCATTTGGATCACTCGTTGCACGAACTATTGCCCACGGACGATCATATCGTCATGACAATGGGTAATTCGACTGGATTCTTTGCTTTCAATCTGAGGCGTGCGACACCGGCCCTTGCCCAGTGGCAAGCTCTGTCCAAGGATCAAGACGACACGGATTCTTTGACATCCTTGCGTTCCTTTCTGCTCGCGCACTTGCCGTCGTCTACAATACATTATCTTCCCGAACAACCCAACGGTTTTGTCGGAACCAATCGTCTCCTGCAATGCAAACCTCGTTTGCCGTCGCAATCGATCCAAGAGTACCAAATGGACCTGTCAACGACCGTTGCCTCGGTCTGTTATCGCTATTATCCCAAATGTGAAGTCTTGTAATACAGAAAGAACGATGAGAAATTGTATTGTTACAAATTTAGTACGGAGTTTCATTCTTCAAGGTCAAAGTAGAGGCCTTTTCACAACCGCGCTAGAATCCATTCCAACAAATCTTGTTGAATTTGATCCAACAAGGGCCTCGATTCGCACAGCAATCCATGCAAGGCCGGATATCGTTTCAAAGTCTTGTCTTGTGAAGCACTGGCTTGTTCAAAGAACCGTTCGGCGCCCTCATTTTTCACAATCACGTCCTCGTCGGCCAGTAGTACAAGTAAGGGCGCTGTGATGTTGGTACAAGCCGACGCCATGCGCGTCAATTGCACACAGGTATTCGCGGACGCGACGCGTATGGTACTGCCCTGTCGCACGAGAGGATCTTGTTCACACTCCTGTCGTTTCGCAGGATCCCGGTATTGCAAGGCGGCCGATGTGGACGACGACGGAATGCACGACAGGGTCGGTAGAATAGCTGCCAATCCTTGCAATACAGTCTGTTCCAACGACGACACGGACAATTGCAACATGGGCGCCAACAAGAGCACTCCGTCTGGTTTGACTGCTGCAGATGCCGCCACATTCAACGCAATCGCACCGCCCATGCTGGATCCCAGTAAAAGAATTTTGCATCATTCTTCACAACATAATGTTGTCGCACATAGTGCGCCACGGCAACAGCTTCTTGCATCACTTGCTCGGCACTCGGCAAATACCCCGCCAATCCCTCCGATCGTCCGTGTCCTTGCATATCGTACGATAATACCATTATACGATTCGTATGATTCAGAACTTCCGCAGCATACCGAACGGTGGGATACAATCCGTGCGCCAAGAAACCGTGAAAGAGCAATGCGACGGCTTTGTTGTTGTTGTTGGACGAAGTCCATTGATGCAAACAGAGTTGATAGTCGCCAATTCGAATGTGTTCGGAATGTATATCGTTGTTATTGTTATTTAGTGTGGTTGTCATTCTTTTGATTCGTTCTTGTAAATAATAAGACAATATATTCTGAAACAAGTCAAAGTGCAACAACCCAAGCGGCGCAATTTTGGATCGACCAAAATCTCATTCATTCTTTTGTTTTTTTGGTTTTCAATATTCCAGATTCCATCTAATGAATATATGTGTGAACAGTACTGGTGTCAATCAACATCACTCCATGCCTGCAACACAAACAACAAACGACGATCGCCTGCTCCTTTTCTCGAGCAACAAACAACACCATCTATTTATATAAAATAGCTGCTATCCTATCTTTTACGACAACAATCACCATGAGATCCTATTACACACTATTCCTCTTTCTCGTATTCGTATATACGACTCGCGCCTATACAACCGTGTCTTCTTTTCCATCACATTCATCACAACAACACACGACGACACGCTTCCATTCTCAAGTCGACGCCCGCTACTATTCCTCTTGGACGCACCGGCTCTTCCCCAAACCCAACAACCACCCATTACTTTAAATCGCTTCTTGCAACAAAAGTCCAAGAACAACCCGAATTGCGTGACTTGGAATCCTTGTATTTGGCGGTCCAAATGGCTTGCAAGACCATTTCGACATTGGTGCATCGCGCTGGATTGGTCACGCCGGGTCTCAACAACAACAACAACAACAACAGTCACAAGGTTCCTTTGTCGATGGCCGCTACTACAGTATGAAACGATTGGATTTGTTGTCGACACTCGTACTCAAAAATGCCCTCAAATACACGGGAAAGTGTCAAGTCGTCGAGCCCGCCGTGCGATTGGACAGTGAATATCCGGCACAGCATCAACCGGGCGTCTTGATTGCCAAGTCGTTGCAGGGCAAAAACAAGAATAATAGCAAAAGTCGGTCCTTTGTCGCATGCTTGGATCCGTTGGATGGGAGTGGCAATGCGGATGCGTCTATTTGTACTGGAACTGTCTTTGGGGTCTTTGAACAGACGAATGACAACAACAATAGTAGTAGTGATGATGATGACGACGACAGTGAAGAAGCACTCATTCAAGCCGTCTTGCAACCCGCCAAACAAATGCGAGCGGCCGGCTATTGTTTGTATTCCTCTGCTACCGTCATGGTCGTGGCCATTGGAGATTCCGTGCAAGGATTCACGTTGGATCCGCAAACCAAAGAGTTTTTATTGACACATCCGGATTTGACCATACCAGCCCGCGGCAATGTGTACAGTTGCAATGAGGGCAACAGTGAAGGATGGGATTCGTCGTTTCAACAATACATTAAAACGATTAAAACAGGACAAGGACAAACGGGACAGCGTTACGCGCATCGCTATGTGGGCAGCATGGTCGGAGACATTCATCGGACACTGCTGTACGGAGGCATCTTTGTTATCCCAGTGACAATCAAGATCATCCGAATGGGAATTTGCAACTCTTGTACAAGTCGGCGCCCATGGCCTATGTCGTCGAGAAAGCGGGTGGAAAGGCCATTTGCGATGCGGAGCAGTCGTTGTTGAATGTCACGCCCGAGCGGGTGCATCAAAAAAAGCCGTGTTTCATGGGGAGTGCCAAAGATATTGCGGAATTGCAAGAGTATTTGCGGTTAAAGGAGTAGTAATAGTTGTCAAGTGTATCGACGACTGGCCGAATACGAATATGAAAACGAGTTCACTAGTGAGATAGTACTCCGTAATAATAACATTTCAAACTGAAGCTTCATTACTATGGATTACACATTCGTCGACGACCTGTCGTCGTCGCTCTTTAGACCCAGCGCGATCAAGCGACGATTGTCGACATTGTCTGGAAACAACTCCTTGTCGCGGAGCTCCTTTTGCAGATACGCATCCTTTACCAGAGCAATTGCAAAGTCGTCGCCGTTTCGAACGTCGACCTTCAGGCACTCTTTCGTGGGCAGGTATTCGGCCACTCGGAAGTGTTCTTGCCGTAGGTACGCGTTGAACAAGATGGTGAATATAACGAGAGCTGAAAAGCAAAAAGAGAGCACGGAGGTTCCATTTGAGAAATGATATCAAGCAAAGTTTGGACAAGGCATTTGCTTTCGATAACACTTACGAGCCATTAAAGGTGACGCGATACCGGCTTTCTTCAATCCCATGAGTCCCACCAACGTGAGCTGCGCCACTATCATGCAAATCAGAATAATCCGAATGAAGCGGATCCAAATCTTTCCTCCACTGTCGGGAAGCGTGGGATAAATGTACACGAACTGATGCAGAAAAGCCGGGCGAAGAACAATGAAACAGAAGCAAAGGAAAAGCAAGTTAGCGGTGCTATTGCTTGGTAAACCTGTCAACAAAAAATGAACAGCGTCAGTCGACGAGCTTGCCATGCTCACGAGATCCTGGTGAAAACTGCTCACTCACCATAACAATCATAAAGAAAAGAGTCGAAAATTGAGCCACGTTCAATGAATATAAGAAATGCACCGGATTGGAAAGAGGGCGGAGACCGAAGAATGGTGTCTGACGCTGCTTCTTTGTTAAACGTGGACCCACACATTTTCTCAGGTATGCTTGCACGAGCGGAATGATTCGAAGGTTTTCGAAAACGAGGTCAGTAACAGTGCTGACAAAGGCGAGCTGAATAAAGAAAGTGGATTGTGCCGGAAGACTATTTGCAAGTAGGTCAATTGCTGAAAGTGGATCTTCAACAATGCCCTTGATTCCTTTCAAAAGTGATCCGGATATGGCAGACACGAAAAATGTTTGAATGATCAGGAATGCAGCCAATTTAGTGAACGTCAAGGCCTCGACAAAGATCCCGATACAGGCCCTTCCCACATTGAGAGCCCTCTAAGAATGGATCGAAGACTTGATCTATGGGGTAAGAAAGACTCGTACATGAATACTACGGCGATCAACTAAGCCATTCGTCACTTACATCACGTTGGACAAAACAATTAGGAGCGGAGCTAGCTGCTGAAGAATGGGTTCCAGAGCTGGAAAGGTTGCGATGGCATCCTCGACAAATTCAAACTGCTTCTTCAAGCCTTCCACTGTAGATAGCGACGCAATGAAAGCAATCGGTATGGTCCAAAGCAAGCAAATGGTAACAGAAACCGTACGGCTGAACAGCTTCCCCAGTTCAAGATCCTCGTGTTCACGTCCCACATTGGCCCAAAACACGTCTGGAGGGTCAGGAGCCTCAGAAACCGACATTACAAAAGGGATATCGTGATGGAGCATCTGCAGGGCTGCATACTTCAAGCTTAACGTTTTGAAGGACACAAAGCCGCCATTGTAGTATTCACCATCTTGGCCAATCTCTACAACACCTACCATACTTCCAGCTGATCGGATAGCGTGGCTGGTGAACTCGGAGGCACCTTTAGCGGTTCCAAGCACTGATTCGACAGCACTGGCAGCTTGCTTTGAAACGGATAAAGCTAATGATTTGGCTCTCTCAGGCTGCATTGAATCGTCAGATGTGTGAGAAAGCGCATCACCGCCTGCGTTCGAATGATAATATGACCTCTCTAACGATCTTCCGTCTCGAGAAAGCAGTCTGTCAGACTCTGCTGCTCTTGGATGCTCGCGGGCAGTCCTCGCGGACGGATCAGACTCTGCAAGTGTCTCCGCAGATTCGTTTCCAGAAAAATACCTTCCATTACAGTGATCTGATTCGAAATCTCTTCGTTGAGACCAGCCAAATCTCGCGATGAGGCTACAATCATCGAGGGTGAAAAAGACGCGTTAGCGTTGAACCACAAGAAAAGACACTTTTTGAAACGCAAAGAAACCCTCACCTTCGATCGTGTCAACACGCTGGCCCACACATGCCTCGCCGCAGACAGGAATTGCTCCAATAAGACTTCCTACTCCGGGGATGTTTCCTACTACGCCAGTTTGATGTGTCGGTGCGCTTCCCGTCGTATCTTTAACGGCCAGCGCGTTCTCTAATACCACCACCACGTTTTCCCGCCTCGTAACAAGATCGGATATCTTGTTGGCGACTACCCGAATTTTTGCGTCCGCGACCGGATCTCCGTTGAAACAGTGACGGAAAAACTCCTCGAGATTTTGGTTGGATCGAATCTCTTTTGGAATATTGTTGACGTACACACTATTGTCGGAGACCAGAGATAGAGACAGAATGGAAGATAGAAAACATCCATTGTGAGTCTTGCGCAACCTGTCCGCATTCAAACATATGAGTACCGGTACTTACGTGTAGTTACATGGTCTTGGTTTTCGAAGAAATTTGTGACGCATCGCTGACGACAAACAAGAAAACGAGGGAACAGATTATTCATTCAGAGACTGGATGGAAACAACTTGTTTGCGCTCCGATTTCAATTGCACCTTTCTCGACTTACCAATGAACCACTCGAACTCTTGCAAGATCAAATGCATAGTGTATCCAAACCACACATAGGCGGCGAGCACGGTAGCAATAAGCCGATTCGATCCAGGCGGAACGTGGGACACCGTTATACGAACTATCCAGTCGGTTATCTTGTCCGTTTCCGGGGATGATTCTGCTGTAGCGTACACAGGAATCAGCCACAGAGAGTTCAGCATTCCGACAAAACACATTCTCTTTCCCATCCAAAGCGTACGGAGGAAACAAAGCGCGTCAAGGCCGCAAGAGTCGGCAATTTCGTCGTCACTGAAAGTAAATAACATCCATATCCACGCAAAATATCCAAATTGGTCATTTGCAAGCGGATTCTAAAGCGCGAATAAAGGTGGATGTTAGAGCGACGAACGTGTAATATATTGTAGGGAAACGGATCAGAGGTAACAAAGAGGAAGCTGAGCATACCTTGAGACTTTCGTCATCCGTCCATTGGCGGACTGTGTACGGTCGGGGAATGCCTTACGCACCAGACAAAATAAGAAGAATGCAACGACGAGCAAGGATCCATAAACAACTGCCATGTCACGGAGAACAGAAGAATCTCGGAACACAGGCTTAGCATTTGTCCCATTGTTGTTGTTTCCTATAGTGTCCATGAATTCTAACCAGCGCCCTGCCATGTTACTTTTGTAGATCACTTGAATAGATAACTTGCTGCCCCGAAAAGATGGAGTGAATATTCCATCATAGCAAGGATTCATGTATACGTGGAGGCTTCGTCCTTTGTCGAAGTTCTCTGAACTTTGCTCGATGTCGAAATGAATGGCATAAGGTCAGTGAGGCTTCGTATTTCGAGTTCTCATAAGGTCAGTCCCTCCTAGTTAAAATCATGGATGACCCCTTCAGCCAGTGCCGTCACCTAGTATCTTTTCTCATCCAACAGGAGAAAAACAATAAATCCTATTACACTAGAATAAGATCAATAATAGAGGCATGCAAAGATGAAGTACGTTACACCTTCCGATCATGGAGATGCTTGCAGGTTGTGGCAACATCGGAGTCATCGTCCCAAAAATAAGGCGAAGTGTATGTCCGTCGTCCGACAACCTCCGACAGTTTGGTCCGTCATCAACCGTCGTCCCCACGGTAACATGAGCACATTCGCTGAAAAATGGTCCATTTCTCCATGCGGGGCGAATCTCTCTACCCAACTCTACCTGGTATTCAATTTTTTGTCTCTATCCAACACTATTGGATACGGTCCGCTCCACGGCCTTCTGGATGCAATCCGTGCATCCCGAGCTTGCCAATCACAAAGGGAAGCGCGGGAGTGTTGAATCCAGTCGAACATCCCGAATGAAATGCGCCAAATAGGATGCGTATTCGTGCATCGTATCCTCATTGAGCATATCAATCTATTCTGCTGAAGAGCAAATAGCAAGTAACGAACACAAATAGAAAGGACGGCGGTGTTGCGTTTTGTTGTAAATGGATTGAGAAAGCCTCCAAAATTGCCGAGAGCGGAGGCGTGGGCTGATAAACGGACGCAGGGTTCCTGAACTGGCACGGGTTAATTAGAAAACAACAGAATGGGAGGCCTTTCAGATAGAAAATAATGTTTTATGTTATAAAAGAAAATTTAGGAGATTATGAAACGGCTATTAACGCCTGTGCAGAAGTCACGGAAACGAGTCATTTTGGTGCTGTAAAGTTGGTTAGAGAGGCTTTTGGCGCGAGTGACTATTTTGGGCCCAACAGGGTACCGGTAGTGTTGGATAGAGAAAAAATTGAATAGAGTTGGGTAGAGATTCGCCCCTCCATGCGTTCCCGTAACCAAGAATTACGATCCACCGGCACTCGTCGAACGATTCCGAGGACTTTTCAAACTGCTTCACTGATCAACAAAGTAGACCCAGCGGAAGCTTCAATATGCAGTGATTGTTGCTCTGCCAATATTTGAAGACTTGATCATACAAATGCCGACGACCCCACTTCACTCTTCAAACCGAGCGCGGTTAAGCGACGATCGTCAACATTGTCTGGAAACAATTCCTTATCGCGGAGTTCCTTTTGCAGATACGCACCCTTCACGAGAGCAATTGCAAAGTCGTCGCCGTTTCGAATGTCGACCTTCAGGCACTCTTTCGTGGGCAGGTATTCGGCCACTCGGAAGTGTTCTTGCCGTAGGTACGCGTTGAACAAGATGGTGAATATAATGAGAGCTAAAAGGAGGGAACAATAGTTCGTGTCAGACAGATACATTTAATGCGGACTTGATTCAGAACAAGAAATCAGATTTTCAGCACTTACGAGCCATCAGAGGTGTCGCGACACCCGCTTTCTTCAATCCCATGAGTCCCACCAACGTGAGCTGCGCCACAATCATGCAAATCAGAATAATCCGAATGAAGCTGATCCAAATATTTCCTCCACTGTCGGGAAGCGTGGGATAAATGTACACGAACTGATGCAAAAAAGCCGGGCGAAGAACAATGAAGCAGAAGCAAAGGAAAAAGCATGTCAACGGTGCAATTGCCTGGTAAACCTGCAGAAAAAGTCAGAAGTGCGACGCAAGAATGAAAGAACCAAACCTCGAGGCTTACCATCACAATCATGAAATAAAGAATCGAAAATTGAGCCATGTTCAATGAATATTGGAAATACAATGGATCGGCAAGAGGACGAAGGCTGCAGAACGTTTTTTGTCTCTGTTTCTTTGTAACACGCGGACCGAGAAATTTCCGTAGATATGCCTGCACTAACGGAATAACTCGGATGTTTTCGAAAGCGAGATCAGTCACAGTACCCACGAAGGCAAGCTGAATGAAAAAAGTCGATTGCGCAGGAAGTGTTCGTGCGAGCAGATCGACAGCTGAAAGGGGTCTTCCACAATTTGTTTGATTTCTTCCAAAAGTGATCCAGAAATAGCAGTCACAAAGAACGTCTGAATGATCATAAAGGCGGCGAGCTTGGTGAACGTCAACGCCTCTACCACAGACCCCGATATAGGCCCTTCCCACATCGAGAGAGCTCGGAGAATTTGCCGCAGACTATATGCATATGAGACAAACACCACGGCAAAGAATAGCATCCCAGTTCACCACTTACATAACGTTGGACAGGACAATAAGAAGTGGGGCTAGCTGCTGTAGAAGCCGCTCCAAACCTGGGAAGGCCTCGATTGCATCCTCAACTATAGCAAATTGCCTTTTCAGGCCCTCCACGGTTGACAGCGTCGCAATTAGAGTCATTGGAATGGTCCAAAGAAAACAAATAGCCACCGAAGCCGCGCGGCTAAAGAGTTTCCCTATTTGAAGTTCCTCATATTCACGCCCAACATTGACCCAAAAGACATCTTGGGGATCAGGTGCTTCCGAGACCGTCATCACGGAAGGCGTTCCGTGGTGGAGCATCTGCAAAGCTGCATACTTTAAGCTTAGTGTTTTAAACGACACAAAGCCACCGCAGTAGTGATCGTACTCTCTACCACCTGATACCAACTTTACAGCAGATCCGACAGCATGGGTAGCGAGCTTGGACGCTCCTTTAGCATTACCAATTACTGTACCGACAGCGTTGGTGGCTTTCTTAGAAGCACTGGAAGCTAATGCTTTGGCGGTCTTTAAATTGTGGGTCGGGACACAGCGGCCGGATAGTCGATGAAGCGAACTACTGTCTGAATTCTTTTGAGAATATACAAGTTCATCTGCTAGTTGTCCGGCATCTGGTTCCTCCGCGCGATTGTGCAAGTCGAAGTGACCAGGTACACCGTGAAGCGAAGTGCTGTCCGTTTTCCCAGGAGGATAGTGCAGCTTCTCTGATATTTGTCCGTCACCTGCTTCCTCGGGTCGAGCAAGCAAGTCGTCCGACTCTGCACAATGCCCAGAAAGTGAGTGCACTGGATAAGGATGTGACGACGGATTGAATTCTTCTAATGACTCTGCTGCTGCAGTTTCAGCAAGCATATTCTCGATAAACAAAATTCGATTTGAGATCTCAGCGTTCAGATGGGCTAGTTCACCCGAAAAACTATAACCGCCGTGACGAAAGGAAGCGAATCAGAGACACATGACGTATTCTTGCACAGACGTAGGCACTAAAAAACTCACGTTCGATCGCATTCACACGCTCTCCGGTCATAGCACCACCGACCACGGGGATCGCCCCGACGGCGTTGCCGACTCCAGGAATGCCGCCAACGAGACCAGTATTGCGTGTTGGTACGTTTCCGGTCAAATCCTCAATGGCTAGTACATTCTCGAGCTTCGCAATCACATTTTCCCGCTTTGTTACTAAACTTGACAACTTGTTGACAATCACACGAACCCTTGCGTCTACGACCGGATCTCCGTTGAAACAATGGCGGAAAAACGCCTCCAGCTTCTGGTTCGATCGGATTTCAGAAGGAATGTTGGTCACGTATACACTGCATTTGTCGAGGATTAAGACACGCAACAATGAGAAGAGCAATTTGGTCCATTCGAGTTGTAAGCACAAAAAGCCACTTACGTGTAGTTGCACGGCCTTGGTTTCCGAAGGAATTTGTGTCGCATTCCTAAAGGAAAGCAGTCATAAGATATGAGAATAGATTGCCGTTCAACGCGCTAAATCTCATCTTACCGATAAACCACTCAAATTCTTGCAATATCAAATACATTGTGTATCCAAAACACACGTAGGCGGCCAGCACGGTAGCAACAAGTCGCGACGATCCGGGCGGAACATGAGACACTGTGATACGAACGACCCAATCAGTAATCTTGTCCGTTTCGGCAGATGATTCGGCCGTACCATACACCGGAATGAGCCATAGAGCGTTGAACATTCCAACAAGGCATATTTTCTTCCCCATGGCAAGAGTTCGAAGGAAGCAGAGTGCGTCGAGTCCACAGTGCTCTGCGATGTCCTCGTCACTAAACGTAAACAACTTCCACATCCACGAGAAAAATCCAAATTGATCTTCTGCGAGAGGGCTCTGCGGAGATCAGTACATTAACCGAGTAATAGAAAACAGATTCAATAAGAATGAGAATTCAAATGATTGCACCGTAAAAACAATACTATCCTACCTTGAGATCCTCCTTGTCCGTCCACTTTCGGACCGTGTACGGTCGAGGAATACCTTGCGGACCCAACAAAACAAAAGGAAAATCGTAACAAGTAATGATCCGTAGACTACACCCATATCCCGAAGAATAGAAGAGTCTTGAAGCACCACTTCACCCGAGTTTGTTGTATTATTATTTGTGCTGTTGGTGGTCGCCGTCGTGTTGATTTCCTCCAGCCATCGCCCCATCAGGATCAATTGTTCTTGTAGAAAGTTGGGCGGATACATGATGATGACTTTGTCATGAAGTGAGACATTATGAATTGCGAGTCAAAACGACAAGAGCACACAAGAGTCTCATCGAATTCTGCCAACTGGATTTGCAAGGCGCTCGACGGCTTCGACGTTTGTCAAGTTTTGGAGGTTGGAGTTTTTGGACGACGAATTTGTGCGGGTACATTATACTACCGGTAGAGAGTCCCCAACAGTCTACAGTACTGTATGTTGGAGTGCAGTGCTCGGAGTGTCCGATAATTTCACGACTCACGGTTCACGATTTGTCCGTCAACATTCCACCTCTGTCCGTCGTGCGGAAACGTACGTTTGTCGCCAGAAAAGCTCGCGCCACCGCGCGACGAGGAATCCAACTCGAAGCGAGCAAAGATACACCCTCAACAAACTTCGACTTCGTACAAAGTCTACCACAGACAACGTGAGTTGAAGCACGTCACTATCGGTTGATCTCCGTCGCAAAAGAGCCCATCGTTGTTGTTGTTGCATCGTCCCACACCGTCTGTCTCTAAACAAGTAAACGTTTGACCATGAAGCTCGCTATCTTTGCCGCCCTTTTCACGTAAGTGGATCAATAAATGTAGCTGTTCGCCGCAGCAAAGAGAATTTGGAAGGTGTAGTATCGTATGAAGCGCGAGACGGTATAATCGTGCGGTACGCAAGACGCCTGCGATCGACATTATTTGGATGCAAGCGAAAGCTTTTAGTAGTCTTTTGGTGCAATCATTTGTCTTAGTTTGATAAAGCCGTCGGATGAATGCGACCGGGAAACCATAATGGTTCCGGAAAGCCTGAGAGCCGATTGTAAAAGCTACAAAAGCAGTATCCGCAAAACGAGATCCTTCGGAAGTTGTGTTTTTCTTGTCTAGGATTTACCTTTGTTCAATAGTGTTCACCATTTCGCTCACCTTGCCTTTTTTCCACCAGTGCCGCCTCCGCCTTTGTGGCCCCAGCGCCGAACGCCAGTCGGTTGCCTTGAATGCCGAGCGCCGTGAATTCCTCTCGGCCATTGCCGGTGCCGCCGCTCTTGCCGCCCCAATGGCTGCCAACGCTGTCCGTGATTACGACAATGTAGGGTACTTGGGAGGAAGTGAAGTTGTCGATGTCAACAATGCCAATGTGCGTGTTTACCTCAAGATGCCCGGTCTTTACCCCGCTGTTGCCGGAAAGATCGCCAGCAACGGACCATACAAGTCGGTGGGTGACTTGTACAACATCCCTGGATTGTCCGGAAAGGAGAAGGAACTGATCAAGAAGTACGAAAGCCGCTTCACTGCTCTTGAGCCCAGTGCCGACTACGTCATTGACCGCATCAACAACGGGCTGTAAGTTTATCTATATTGTGTAATGTCTTGCTCGATCATTATCGGATTGAGTCTTGTCTCACCTTTCCTTGTTTCGTTTCGCCAGATACCGTTAAATTCATTCTTTTGACTGGATTTAAGCGACTTTAACGGGTTCTTTATAGTTTAGAATGAGTCAGTCTTTCTATAGAGGTTGCTAGATGTGATTTTTCATCTCTAGTGAGTCTGCTTCTATTGAATTGTATTATTATGTAGCCTCTAGTCCTGTTTTTTGCTGATAGTGAGGCGAACTGAACACTGAATTGTCTTCGAGTGTAGTCAAATAGTTTGTGACGGATCTCGGTGGATTTCCCAAAGGATCCTTTTGAAGACGCGTTTGCGCGTGAATCACGGAATTTCATTCATTTTGCTGTGCCTGGCAGCGCCGTGGCCAAATCGTGTTATTGCTTTTCAGTTCTGATGATTATAGTACTACTCGCTAGGTCTCGAAGCACCCATATTGATCCTTGGTCCCCAAACGACATCGCAATGGTTAGAATGTTTTTTACTCCAAAGTACATTTGACAGACGCTGATAGCCTTCCCGCGTTCAACTTCTTGTGGTCTAATCAGGAATCTTGCTGGAGTATTTCTAAATCAAGAAGAGACTGAACATTGTCGCTTGAGAACTGGAACATTACCTCTATTCACTTGGGATGATCTTGTTTTTACCCTTAGCTGGAAATATTTCCACGTCTGTCTGCTCTCCGTTCGCGGTCATTTACTTTTTTGCCTTCTGATTTTTCTGATGGCTGATGGCTGCGAAACGGAAGTTCCCTTTCTCCGGAGGAGAACTATAGAGGTTGAAGTAGCAGCATGTCTTACTGCCTGATGTTCTTGGTATGCGACTATGGCCTAGAATCTATGATTGAGTACCGGTTAACCCATATCTGTCGCGTCGATTTTGCGAAAGGGATCTTTGATCTTTCGCTTTGCTCGCCTCGCCGACTTCCGGTCCTCGCAATTCGGAAAGCGAAGGACACAAACACATTGCGTCTACAACATTATTATTTCGAGGAGAATAGAACTTTATCTCAATCTTCATTATTTAAATTGCTTATCATGTTTCTATCCCGTCAAGCGGTCAAGCGACGTCTCGCTTCTTGGACCGTGGCAAGCAGCGCCTCTCGTGGGCTGCGAACGGCCAATCGTATTGCGTCGCAACGACATTCGGCTGTCGCTCCAGGCACCCTCGCTTCGTTGCAACAGCAATCGCGTTATTACAGCCGTTCCAGCTATTTGGAGGCTTCTGTGTTGCTTCCGCAATATCAAGCTCATGTAGCAGAACGCGCGAAAGAGGCGAACGGATTGGGAATTGCCCCAAGCCCTTGTCAGCCGAACAAGTTTCGACTTTGATCAGTGAATTGAAAGGAAACGATGCCACTGAAGCCGAAAAGAAAGAGATGATTGATCTGTTGGTGAATCGTGTGCCGCCAGGTGTTGACGAAGCTGCTTACGTCAAGGCGACCTGGTTGAGTGCGATTGCGAAGGGTGCCGAATCCTGTGCGCTGATTGATCGTAAACGAGCTGTCGAGCTCCTGGGTACCATGCAGGGTGGATACAATGTTGCCACTCTGGTCGAGATGCTCAACGATCCGGATAGCAACATCTCTGAAGCGGCTGCGAAGCAGCTTTCTCACACTCTTCTTGTCTTTGATGCTCTTCACGACGTGATCGAGTTGCATGAGAAGGGTTGCAAGGCGGCGACGGTTGTTTTGGAGTCTTGGGCAAACGCTGAATGGTTTTTGAGTAAACCCGACGTTCCTGATAAGTACACTGTCACCGTGTTCAAGGTCACTGGTGAGACGAATACGGATGATCTCAGCCCCGCTCAAGATGCATGGAGTCGTCCAGACATTCCTTTGCACGCAGCCAGCATGCTCAAGAACACTCGTGAAGGCATCGAGCCCGTTGTGGATGGGTCGATTGGTCCCATTCCGCAAATTCGAAAGCTCCAAAAGATACCGGTTTCCCTCTGGCTTATGTTGGTGATGTGGTTGGTACTGGCTCTTCGCGAAAAAGTGCTACCAACTCTGTTCTTTGGTACTTTGGAGAAGACATTCCTTACGTGCCCAACCTCCGCACAGGTAGTCTTTGCTTGGGTGGCAAGATTGCTCCTATTTTCTTCAACACGATGGAGGATTCGGGTGCGCTTCCGATCGAGCTCGATGTTTCAAACTTGAACATGGGTGACGTGATTGATGTCTATCCTTACGAAGGCGTTGTCAAGAATCACGCCACTGGCGAGACTATCACAACCTTTGAGCTCAAGACCCAGGTACTTCTAGACGAAGTTAGGGCTGGAGGGCGCATTCCCTTGATCATTGGGCGCGGATTGACTTCGAAGGCTCGTGAAGCTCTTGGCAAAGGCTCCGCTGTTGACGACATCTTCCGCATGCCCGTTCAGCCTGATGCTAACGTGGACGGTTTCACCTTGGCCCAGAAGATGGTCGGTGCTGCTTGTGGCTTGCCAGAAGGAAAGGGTGTGGTACCTGGACAATATTGTGAGCCTCGAATGACGAGTGTTGGCTCCCAAGATACAACTGGACCGATGACTCGTGATGAGCTTCGTGGTTTGGCCTGCTTGGGCTTTTCGGCAGACTTGGTGATGCAGTCTTTCTGTCACACAGCAGCCTATCCCAAACCCGTCGACGTTGTGACCCATCACACGCTCCCTGACTTCATCCGCACTCGTGGTGGTGTGTCCCTCCGACCTGGTGATGGTATCATTCATTCTTGGTTGAATCGCATGCTGTTGCCCGACACTGTCGGAACCGGCGGCGACTCGCATACGCGATTTCCCATCGGTATCTCTTTCCCCGCTGGAAGTGGCCTAGTTGCTTTTGCAGCAGCTACCGGCATTATGCCCTTGGATATGCCCGAGTCTGTGTTGGTTCGCTTCCATGGAGAAATGCAGCCGGGTATCACATTGCGTGATTTGGTTCAGGCTATTCCGTACACCGCGCTCAAACAAGGATTGTTGACGACGGAGAAGAAAGGAAAGAAGAACGTCTTTTCTGGTCGTGTTTTGGAAATTGAAGGTCTTCCTGACTTGAAGTGTGAACAGGCATTCGAGCTGTCGGACGCATCCGCAGAGCGATCCGCCGCTGGGTGTACGATTCAACTGAACGAAGCACCCATCATTGAATACCTCAACTCGAATATTGTCATGCTCAAATGGATGATTTCCGAAGGATACGGCGATGCCCGCACTTTGGAGCGTCGAATCAAAGCAATGGAGAAGTGGGTTGCCAACCCTGTCTTGATGAAGCCCGATAAGAAGGCCAGCTATGCTCAAGTCATTGAAATCGACTTGAACGAGCTCAAGGAGCCGGTTTTAGCTTTGCCCAACGATCCTGATGCCTCCGCTCTACTCTCTGAGGTTGCTGGCACCCACATTGACGAAGTCTTCATCGGATCTTGCATGACCAATATTGGGCATTTCCGCGCAGCTGGTAAATTGCTGAACGCGCACGCCGTTAAAAGTCAAAGGTCTTGCCCACTCGTCTATGGGTCGCGCCTCCCACGAAGATGGACGAAGCGCAGTTGATCGAGGAAGGTTATTACAGCATTTATGGATCCGCTGGTGCTCGCACTGAAATGCCTGGATGCTCTTTGTGTATGGGTAACCAAGCTCGTGTTGCTCCAGGTTGCACTACTGTCTCCACCAGCACGAGAAACTTCCCCAACCGTTTGGGACAAGGAGCGAACGTCTTTTGGCCAGTGCGGAGCTCGCGGCGATTGCCAGCATCGAGGGCAAGCTACCCACTGTTGACGAATACATGGCCTACATGAGTCAAGTCAATGCCACGGCCGCTGACACGTACCGCTACTTGAACTTTGACGAATTGCCTGACTTTGTTCAAAAGCGTCGACTGTTGCCATGTCCGACGAATTCAAAGCGGCCGCCTCGAAGATGTGAAGCGTAAGATAATCTTTTACTAGTTTTATTTGAATGTAACAAGCTTCTTGACGGTGGCCATGTCAATGAGACGAGCAGCAGAAAAGTCATCTGGAGTTGCGAAACCAATAGCCACGCAATCTATATTCTGTTGCTCGGATCCGATTGCATACCAGTAATGATATCAAACTTGACCATATCGAAATCCGAATTGAAAATGAGCTCCTTGTGCTTTGACCACACCGTCTCCCAATTGGCATCGCCTCTCGTCAAGTGCGAAATGTAACTTTCCCAAACGTCCAACATGCTAGTTGCCAGCGATTGCAGCGTCAAATGTTGACTGCACCATCGGTTCGCGTTTTCGATGATCGTTTGAATCATTGCATCGTTTCGTGCATCTAATATAAAATCAAGACAGTGCCCCAATCCGAAAGATTGGCTGCCATGGGAATGTAGTGTTTCCAGGAAATAAATCACGGTAAATGTATTCGATATATTCTGGTTCGACTTTGACGACCACCGAGTTATAGCAAAGCAATTCACCGAACCGACTGCTCCACGAATTGCCATCCATGTCTAGAATCGCAACATAGTTTTGAAAGGTTTCCATGGGAGAAATTCGTTCTTTCAGCCCACCACCAATTTGACTCCAGTCGATCTCATTTTGAATGCCAGCATTCATGTGCCCAATGGAAACAAAACCCACATCCACACGATCCGTGTATTCGGGACGATTCGCTTGGACGACGACCTTCCATCGCGTACTGTTCCAATGTTCATTGGGTGCGGACAAGGACCCGCGCCATACCAGCTTTTGGATTTTGGAAGGACACCGCGCCTTGTATTCGGCTTGCAATCGACTCCATTCAGAAGCGTCGGACCGGGCACTTTCTACATTTTGATAATTGGGAATTGGAAATGCGTATTGACATGCGTTTGGAGCGCTCGGAGTAAACAAGGGAATCGAATATGTATTCTCCCAGTTTTGTGATTGCACGACTTGTAATCACCGTACCACGCGATGAAAGGAAATCCATCTGAGGAGAGCTGTTGCAGATTCTTCCAGCGAGAAAACGAATTCGATTCTTGCAAAAGTTTCCAGGCCATTGTAAACAACTGCTCCGTCGGCTGACTCCGATGCAACAACATTTGCTTCCACGCACTTTTCTGGGCGAGACTATGACTGACCCACACTCCTTGGTGATCAACCACGTACAAGAGTTCCGGAAATCGGGAGCGCGACTTCTCGGACAGAACAGTCGATGCCGTTTGATTGAGAGTGCCAAAGATAAATTGCATCAAGTGGTCAAAACGAATTCCTTCTTGTCCCCAGCGGGGAAACGAAACAAGTCGTTGCAAGAAGCGTCGTCTTTCGAGTCGATTTCGCCATAGTTTGTGAGCAAAAATACGTCACCTCGCGAAATGATATACAAAAGGGAAGCAGTAACGCGGAAATAACTGCTGTTCCGATTATGGCTGGTTTGCTGGAAACCATAAGGATGAATCAACAAACAATCATGCGATCATGGTCTTTTGTTGCGAAAAAAATTGCAGGCAGCAGCCTTGTGTGATGTGAGATCGATCAAATGTCGCAATTTTATTTTGCCAAAACGGCGCGTCTTTCCGTCGTTCCATGAGCCATCATGTGCATGTGCCATACGACTACGACAGTAAGGTTAGAAGAGAGTACAAAATAATTAGTACTGATTGAAAGAGATAACAAAGCGTCTGTACTTTTCACATTCCGTTGTGTGTGTAAACCACTATTTAGGTTGACGCCAGATTTGAGTACCGGTACGTTCCTTCTTGATACAAAAGGTGTATCCAGAGCCGTTACTATAGGCTATCCGGCGGACTTCCTGCGTTTTCATTTTCGACGACGAAAGACCGCATCCATGGAGGATGAGGTATTTTACTTTCATCAATCTTGCTTTCATCAAGAAAATACACATTTCGCACTCTCTTCAAGGAATAATATCAAGATAATAATCGACTTCGCGACAGCATGCCGTTTGTTAGATCGAGCGACATTATGGAAAGCCGATGGCTGGAAGACGTCGACACGACGACGACGACGAACAGCACCAATAACGATAGCAGTGGTTCGAGTGAATCGGATTCATCGATTCTCCGTGATATGGTTGTCGTTTATGGATCCGTCCTATTACTTGCGTTCCTTTCCTTTTGTTGGTTGCGCAAGGCGTACCCGCGGCCGTATTCTGTTCGCAATTGGACGGACAAGGATGATCTCAAGGTAGGGAATATTGTGTTTTGTGATGTGCGCACTTGAAGAAATGAGCTCTCTTATATTCAAACTGTTCTCATACTTGATGAAACGGTAGAACCCTCTTGCAGAGGATCAATTTGGATTTTTCTCGTGGATCTGGATGTTATTTACGTTTCACGACGACGAAATTTCAGAACACTGCGGTCTCGATGCGCTATGCTTCCTTCGAACTCTTGCCATGGGGAAGAAAATATGCCTTGTTGGAATGTTCAACGCTCTATGGCTCATTCCGGTGTATGCTACGGCCGAATCCTCTGCCGAAACGGACAAGATCACCGATTGGGTCGTTCGTATCACAGTGTCTCATGTTCCGCCCGGGTCGGCCCGGCTCGTTGCTACCGTGTTGGCTGCGTATGTGGCATTTGGATACACCATGTATTTGATATTACATGAGTTTGAGTGGTTTATTGGTAAGAGGAAGGGAACACCGAGTTTACGCTGGTCAATCGACTCCACTCACACATGTTGCTTTGCGCCGTCAGAAATGCGTCACAAATTCCTTCGAAAACCACGACCCTGCAACTACACGTAAGCAATAGAACACATCGATCAGCGCAATAGAGCTCTACGTGCATTGTGCTTATCGTTACTCACTGGTCGGCTTTTTCATTTCTTCCCAAACCAGGGTGTACGTGAGCAACATTCCATCCGAGATACGATCCAACCAAACGCTTCAGGAGTTCTTTCATCACTGTTTTAATGGAGATCCAGTTGTGGACGCAAAGATTCGTGTAAATGCCAATAAACTTTCCAGTTTAGTAACAAAGAGGGAAAATGTCATTGCGAAGCTCGAGAATGCGCTAGCCATTGAGGACGTGACAGGAAGTCCGCCGATGCTCAAAACGAGTGTAGTCGGAGGCATTCCTGGAGTTGGCAACGCTGTCGGTGCTATCCCAATTGTTGGTGGCGCTATGACGGGAGAGCGCGTGAGTGCGATCGACGGTAAGTGGGTTTTCTATCTCGACAGATGTGCATATGCTATCGCTAATATGATCATTCATGCTTTGTTATATTGCTCTTACACTGTATTTCATGTTTACAGTCTTTTCGAGAGAATTATTCGACCTGAACACCGAGATTTCGAATAGGATTACGGTAATGGAGGACATTATTTCGGGGAATGCATCGATAGACGATTTAGCAGAGTTCAATCCGTCCGCGAGACGATTTCTTGGGCTTATTAATAGTGAAAGAAAAGCGACGGAATCTGAGAAGCTGCTTTCTCAATCGAATGGCAGAGAAGCTTCAATGAAAAGTTCCTATTCTCGCGAGAAAATAGACGAAACTTCGAATCACAATGAATCACGTCGGTCGAACCATTCACTATCGTCCACTGCCTCGAAAAAAGCCACCAATGCTGTCGGATCAGTCTTTAAGACTGCTAAAGGAGCTACCAAACTCGCCACCAGCGCTGTCGGATCAGCAGTGAACATGGTAGCTGGCGATAAGGAGGAGAATACTATAGTGGTGGCTTTGTGTCTTTCAGAACTCTGAGTCTGAGATATGCAGCCCTGCAGATGCTTCACCATGATACACCTTTCAAGATGTCCGTTTCTGAGGCGCCTGATCCTCAGGACGTGTTTTGGGCTAATGTAGGGCGTGAACACAAAGAGCTCCAGCTAGGGGAACTTTTAGCCGCGCAGCTTCTGTGGGTATATGTCTCCTTTGGACTATTCCAATGGCATTCTTTGCATCGCTTTCGACAGTGGAAGGCTTGAAAATCAGTTTGCTTTTGTAGAGGATGCGATCGAAGCCTTCCCAGCGCTGGAGCCTATACTGCAGCAACTTGCTCCATTACTCGTTGTGATGTTTAACTCACTGTAAGTCTGCGCCGAAGAAATCGGCTGTGTTTTGTCGCTAACATCTCACCATTTGTACTGAAGTCTCCCTACAATCCTTGAAATGCTCTCCATGTGGGAGGGGCCAGTATCAGGTTCTGTTGTTGAGGCTTTGACGTTTAGCAAACTTGCTGCTTTCATGATCGTTCAAACCTTTTTTGTGACAGCTATTTCCGGATCAATTTTGAAGGAGATCAAGGAAATTGTTGAAGATCCTCTTTCGGCTATCGATCTCCTCGCAAACAGCCTTCCTGCACAATCGACTTTCTTTATCCAGCTTGCCTTTGTTGGTACCGTTACCGGCCTTGCGTTCGAAAATATCCGTATCATTCCACTGGGACTAGCATACCTGCGCAAATTCTTTGGTCCGCGTGTTACAGAGAAACAGCGCCAGACAACATACTTCATCTTCCGCCCTCTTGGCGACCCCGACGACTTTGAACACGCATCGAATATGGCCCAGTTTTCGATCCTTTATTTCATGATCGTAATGGTAAGTTTTCAGGTCACCGCAGTCATTTGTTCATATCGGAGTTCTAACCTTCTGGTTTGTTTCTCCAGGTTTATCAGACGATAGCACCGTTAACTTGCTTTTTCCTTTGCTTCTGCTTCATTATTATGCGTCCGGCGTTTCTGCATCAGTTCGTGTACATATATCCAACGCTTCCCGACAGTGGAGGAAAGATTTGGATCAGCTTCATCCGGATCATCATGGTTTGCATGACAGTGGCGCAGGTCACATTGGTCGGATTAATGGGATTGAAGAAAGCCGGTATTGCGACCCCTCTGATGGCTCGTAAGTGCTAAAATCTGAATGCTTGTAAGGAATTTGCATGAATCAACGATGCCTCATTTTTCTGAATCGCGATTTTGTTTCCGTCTTCCTTTGCAGCCCTCATCATATTCACCGTGTTATTCAACGCGTACATTCAACAACAGCACTTCCGAGTCGCTGAATACCTTCCCACGAAAGAGTGCCTGAAGGTCGACATCCGAAATGGAGACGATTTTGCAGTTGACCTGGTGAAGGGAGCATATCTTCAAAATGAGCTCAGCGAAAAGAAATTGTTTCCAGAAAATGCAGACGACCGCCGCCTTGCATCTCTCGGCTTGAAAGAAGAAGAAGAACTGGCGGAACACTCCACACCGTCACGGTCGAGCCAGTATTCGCATGGCAACGACAAGGACGTGGATGATGTTGCTGAATCGTCCCGTGAAGATCGCTCATTGCTTGGAAAAATATTTTTCTGAATTGCTCCTCATGGTCATCATTATTCATCGTCATCGGCCAACGAAGGTCTTGTCCATTATAGATAGAGCTAGAAGCACACGCGAAAGGTAAAAGAGGTTCGACGCCAGTAATAAATGCAGGAGAGAAAAGCACAGTAAAATATACCGGTAAGAATGACGAACAAACTATTATGTAGAAAACCTACGGTAAAGGTAAACCTTACCAGATGCCAAGTGGCGTCCATCGTCCATAGTCAATCAAAAGATGTCAATAGATTGCGATACCATGTACCGATGTCGAGTTGAGTTCTCCGTTCAGTTCTCTTTAATTCTTCCGAATACCGGTACTCCGAGTCAAACCCGTAAGTAAAGCATTTTAGTATTGATCATTGAGTAGCTTAAATGTCATGTCGCTCATCGCTCAACGAGGTTATGTACACTTTGTATCTATACCGCGGATACCGGTACGGTACCGGTCTTCGGAGTAACTTTGTTCGCACATTATTACATCTTTCTTTGCTCGTTTTGGCTTTGTGACTTGTGAAACGGTTGCAAACAAAAGATTTTCTTGGAAACACAACTATTTTCATTCAACTCTCATCGTCAAAAGACTTTACGACAGATCGGAAAGAATAATGAGCCAAGCTGAATGGATGCCTCGTCTTCTCGAGGAAGAGAGCACGTCGGATGACATCCAGTACGATGACACTTCCATCCTCCGAGATACGGCGATCTTGTACGGATCGATCTTTGCCGTCGTGTGGATCCTTTTCTGTTTCGTCCGACTCAAGTATCCGCGACCTTACACCGTTCGTAACTGGACGCACAGGGAAGAGCTCAAGGTAAGTGAGACATGCATAAAGAGACCGCCTCCTTGTCGCCGTCGCCACCGACACTCACGTCGTCGCCACAGACCAATTTGGCAGAGAATCAGTATGGTTTCTTTTCGTGGGTCATCAAGCTGCAGAATTATACAGATGACGAAATAATGGAACAGTGCGGCATGGACAGTCTCTGCTTCCTGAGAACTCTCCGAATGGGAGCCAAGCTCTGTTTGGTGGGTGTTTTCAATTCATTGTGGCTGATTCCCTTGTATGTGACGGCCAATGAATCTGTCGAAACTTCCAACATTGATGATGCAATCGTTGCTTCTACCGTGGCCAATCTTCCATCGGGTTCCGCGCGTCTAGTTGCAACTGCGCTGGCGTCCTATTTGCTGTTCGGTTATACCATGTATTTGATTATGGAAGATTTCAAATGGTTCATCGGTAAGCGGCTCTTGCTGTCGTGCGCCCAGTTTGTGCATAGCAACAGGAAAAATGACATCTCACTCCTGTATCCGATATCTGCAGAAATGAGACACAAATACTTGAAGCAGAGAAAGCCGAGAAACTTTTCGTACGTTTTTATCAGTGTTTCAAAGCGGTTCGAACCGTCTAACGACATATAATGCGTCTATCGTGCTAATAATCATTCTCATCTACAGGGTTTACGTGAGGAATATTCCCAAACAGTTTCGCACAAACGCTGATTTGACTCAGTTCTTCCAGAACTGCTTTTCCGATGACGCTGTTTACGAAAGTCGCATAAAGGCGCAGCTACCAGATGTGACCAAACTCATGCAAATTCGCTCACAGACGGTGGAAAGTTTGGAATATGCCGTTTCCGCTTACGACGCAAAGGGTGAGCGGCCCAAGCACAAGGTGAAATCTAAGGGTGAAGGGACCGTGGAAGTTGATTCGATTGAAGGTGAGGTTTTTTGTGATGCTTCGTGCGCCACTAACTGCTTGTTCTAACGATATCTCTCTAGGCTATGCCTCTGATCTCCGGGCTCTCAATCACGGTATTCGCAAACGGACTACGTTAACTGAACGAAGACTTTCCAAGCATCCTGCACCCGATTCGCCAAAGAGTACAGACACGGATGCTTTCTCGATCACCGCTGCAGAAGAAGAACGAGTGAACGATCTCGCGAATTCAGGAAAGATATTTTCGAAAAGTGAAAGTGTGAATTCAACCGAAGGAGAAAATACCAGCGGTGGTTTTGTCAGTTTCACTAGCCTCAATAGGGCAAACAGTGCCGCGCAAATCGTACATCATAATGCACCTTTCAATATGGAGGTTCTGCAAGCGCCAGACCCTGTTGACATTTTTTGGGCTAACGTGGGACGCGAACACACCGATCTGCAGCTTGGGAGTCTTTTCAGCTTTGCTGCTACTGTGACGCTTTGTCTGTTATGGACCATACCAATGGCTTTCTTTTCGTCCATTTCTTCTGTGGAAGGCCTGAAGAGTCAATTTGGCTGGGTCGAAGACGCCATTGATGCTTTTCCCCGCTTGAACCCATTCTTCAGCAGATCGCTCCACTATTTGTGGTAATCTTCAATGCTCTGTTACCAATCATTCTAGAAGCTCTGTCAATGTTGGAAGGTCCAGTCTCTGCTGCCATTGTTCAAGCGTCGACCTTTTCTAAGCTCGCTGCATTCATGATCATTCAGACTTTCTTTGTGTCTGCCGTGGCTGGAAGTCTTATGACGACAATCAAAGACCTCATCGACGACCCATTGTCAGGAATTGACTTACTTGCCAATGCGCTACCGGCCAAGTCTACGTATTTTGTGCAGCTTGTGTTTGTAAAGAGTGTGATTGGGTTTGCCATGGAAAATCTTCGGATTGTTGCTCTTGTCATGGCACTTCTTCGAAGGTGCATTGGACCTCGGTGGACGGAGAAACAACGACGCACTACTTACTATGGATTGCGACCTCTTGCGGACCCTTCTCCTTTCTCGTTTGCATCTAGCATGGCATTGGTGAATGTCTTTTCTTCATGGTTGTGTTTGTAAGTACCGATTGCACCGCGCCGTTTCTCTTGATTATCTTGCTTATTCTAAGTCTCTTGTCCACAGGTCTACCAAGTAATCGCTCCCATCACATCCTACATTGTTGGCTTTTGCTTTCTCTTTCTTCACCCATCCTTCCTGCATCAGTTTGTTTACATTTACCCGACCAACCCTGACAGCGGAGGAGTGATCTGGCTCAGCTTTATCCGCATCATTCAGAATTGTATGCTGATTGGTCAAATTACCATTGCCGGCTTGCTAGGTATCAAACAAGCCAGTATTGGTGCTCCGCTCATGTTTCGTAAGTGATTTGTCGCAAGCCCTTTTTTGTTCGCTTCACGTTGACAGCTCACATCTTTGTCCTCTCTCTTTCAGCCCTGATTATTGTTACGTTGTTGTTCAACTATTACGTCCGCCAAGAGCACTTTCGCGTCGCGTCATTCCTTCCGTCGAGTGAAGGAACCAAGGCGGAACAAGAAATGGGCGAGGATCGTGACCTCAGCTTTTGAAAGAGGCGTACCTGCAAGATGAGCTCCGCAACAATTATGTGTACCCTGAGATTGCGGAAGAAAAGGCCGCCGAGCTTGATCTCCAACCGAAAGACAACTTATATGTCGAGATCTCCAAGGAGGATGACAACCACCTGTACTTTGAGTAAAACGAATCGAATACACGTTTCTTCATGTATTTGTCTTTCAATAATCAATAATAATTAAATAGTACTTGGTTGAATATATTCATTTCGCCGTTCATAAAAGGAAGTATCATCGGCGAATCATCTTCATCTCCCTTATATCGAGCGCACTTGGTTTGTTTACTCGACATGTATCTTCTAGCCCATTGGAATTGGAAGAATAGTAATCGTGTGATCCGGTCACTCTCCCGCATCATCACTTCCACCGGAGGCCTCTGGAATGGCGGTCAACGGTCAATGCTCCGGCAGCTGCTGCGGGGCAGATGATGCGCCGTGTTACACACGGATGCCATGGAAGAAAGCTTGATAATTTATTATGTCCAGGCGGATGCAATGGTTTTTTTGAAGCTTGATCGGATCCGCGAGAGGAACGAGGCCCCTTCCTTCTGTGGATGGTGAAAGGCGGTGCTGCGACTCCGCCGTGCGTGCAAGCGGTACCCCAACAGCAGCAAATTGGAGTAGAACACGTTTCAAAGATTCATCGAAGAAATCTTTGTCGGCGGGCCACCAAAAATTGGAACATTTGCCAACGGACCAATCACGGGAACGCCTTGACAAGACTCGCATCCTTTTTTTTCTGTCATTCTTTTCTGGTAAAAGGCAGACATGCACGAAGAAGGAACGCAAGCTGTCATTGAGTATTGAGTGAGCATAGAAAACAATCCCAATTTGACAGCTCCCATGTTTGTCGTATCCTTTTCGCCTTCCTTTCGGTGATAGCTGTGCAAGGCCAGAGCACAAACTCACGTGGCGTCAAATACCCAACAACTCGCTTTGCCGCATGGGAAACGTTGGAACGAAAATTCAGGATCAAGCAACGTCCATGGGATACGATGCAACGCAATGGAACAGTCCAGGATCGTTTACGTTGGAATACAACCGTTATGAATTGTTGTTGGACACGAATCAGAAGGCTGTAGAGAAAATGGACATTGATTCGGACGCATGGGATTGTTATGTGAATCATTACCGTGGCTACACATGGAGCGAGATGGAGGCTCAAGGAATCACGTCTTATTATGCAGTGCTTGGTTACGATGAAACGAGATGGCAGGCGCAAACTGGGTTCGTTGCGCAGATTGACCCTCGTCTTTGGAGTGCACTCTCCCGACGAAAAGGCAGCTGCCGGCGAATTGTGTTACTTTGAGGAACTATGGAATGGTGTTGCAATCGAATCTTGGGGACAGACTCTGGCTACTACCATTTCACCGTCCATGGCAGCGACCACAAAGAGTCCTACTCAATTACCAACGTTCGTGGCGTCGTCAGCTCCTGTGGTGGCTGTTTCATCGTCTCCGGTAGCAGCTTCTTCCTCGCCTCCTACGGCTGCTGCCACTGCTTCGCCGACGCCCATTCCGGTAATTGCAGCTTTTCCTACAGATATTGAGCCGGTCGATTCGATTCGTTATGTACCATGGGTAGCACTGAGTGACGAGTTTCAAGCTCTTGCCATGTCATTGGGCTACGACATGCAAACATGGGATTTGCCCGGCAGTGCCCAGATCGAGACTCGAAATTTTGCTTTGCTGACAGACGCAGAAAAGGAACTGTGCGTACCATGGGGCTTACACAAGACCAGTGGAATTGTTACATCAATCATTACCAAGGTTTTGCTTGGGACGAACTGCCACGCGAGACGACCCGCGAAATTGAAACACTGGGATGGGACAGCGCATTGTGGGAAAATGGAGTAGTATTTCCTGCCACGCGAGATCGATCCTGGGATGATCTGGGATCTTCTGGACGTGAAGCGGCTACCGCGCTTTGTTTTCGATACGAAACGTGGGAATTGATCAACTTGAAGGAATGGTATGCATCTTCGTCGCCTTCCGCGACTCCGAATGAAGCCATGTCTATTGCCCCGTCGGTGTTTACTGATGAACCTGGTTCAATTGTACCTACTGCATCCAAGAGTCCTACTATGGTACCTACTGCAGCTTCTTCGGCGGTCCCGACCTCACCTCAAGTCGATGGAGTTCGTCTTGCGACTATGATTATATCTTGGGAAGGAGTTGGGGAACCGATTGAAAGCAATGCCTTTGAGCGATCCATCGTGGACTATTTGTTGGCTTTCTTGGTAGTGGCTTCGCCTTCTCCGATTAGCTCTGTTGACGCTTCTGTCGCCATTGTCGACGATCGGAGTGCTACTGTGACTGGCCAGGCAACGTTCGAGGATAAGTCTTCGAAAGTAACGCAACAAGATCTAGAAGATCTTCTCATTGATCATTTTTCCTCGGTTGGCACAGAAGCTCTTTATCAGTTTCTTCTGTCCAGCGGGTTTGATATCGAGGACCATTACGCGTTGAAGTGGGCGGGCACGACACATCACGTCCATTACCTGTCCAGTCCAATGAAGATGATGGTGATGATCTTCCCTGGGGATTGGTTTTACTGGGTTCTATTTTGCTACTGAGCGCTGCACTTACTTCCTTTTTGATTTACACCGCGCGACGGGAACGAAAACCCCGGTTCCCAAGGCCAAGCCGCAAGCCAAGCCGCCGACTAGTCCTAGTTCAGCAGCGTTTGAATCGTTCCGAGCCTCGACGACTGTAAGCAAGACACACCGATCCTCTGCTTCTAAAAAACAGGATAGGGACGATTTGTCAGTCGACCAGTCTTTGTATACGACAGACTCCTATCTAAGAGCTGTCCGATAGCTCTGCTCGTCGCCTTGACGAACAAAAATACTTTGGTTGTAAAATGATGTTGAATAGATTATTGAAACCTAATGATATAATTTGTATTGTTTAACATGTTACTTGAACATCAAACTAATCACGAGAAAGAATAAAAGAGCACAGAGGTGTACCTCTAGCTAGCTAGAGAGCACATGCCGTTTTCTTGATCGTTCGTGACATTCAACGCACAAAACTCAAATTATCCGGTACGACACTCGGGAATGTAAATTACACTGTCTTTGGTACCGGTCCATGTCTTCCAGACGACGCTCATAGTAGAGATCATACACAGTCCACAGTCACGCTTTCCGTGATTGTCGATCGTCACGCGTCGGTCGCCCGTTTGATTATGTTTCGAGAGGACGATGAGCACTATAAAAAATCGGCATCGTCGTTGTTAACATACTAGTAATGACGAAGAGAAGAAGAAGTTAAAAGAACAAGACGTTAAAAACTTGTTGCATATCACCGCATGGTCGCAATCAAAGATCTTCAAGTTATCGAGCAAAAGGAGGAGTTCGAAAGTCTTGACGACAACGTCTTGTCGGACCTACCCGCCAGTCGAGTGCCTCAGGTCCTTACGCGCTCGGTAATTCCTTCTCTAGTCACCGGTCTAGACGCTAGTGATGTCTTTGAATGCTACCATTTGACGCGCAAAACAGTATTACATGGACTGGCAAACAACACAATCGAAATTACAAAGGCAGCGTTGGGTCTACGGCACAAAGCGCAACTGCAAACTACGGCAGCTTCCTCTCACACACGAGGTAAAAGCGTAGCCTGTCTCTGACGCTCGAATATGGCCCATCCCGAGCCGCTAGTAATTTGCAACACGAATCTGTGCCGCGCGTGATTTGGGATGACGAAGGGGCGTCCTCGGTGGGGTGGGAAAACGAGGCAAAGGTGTACTATACGACGGAGATCAGTTCGAACGAATATCCAACAGCAAACTATCTGGCAAGTGTTTCCGGGGCGGCTTTGAGTAGTTTGCTGACTGCTGCGGTTGATTACATTGAGAGCGATCCTCGTCACCGGCATTATCAACCTTTTCGATTGTTGTGGAGCATCAAGGTGAAGACGTCAAGAGCAAGCAGACGCGTCTAGCCCACGGCAGCAGTGATGTCGATTTTATGATTAGTCTCTACCAGCATTTAGCGACTCTTGGTGTATCGCTACGGCCTGTTCTTTTACCTGCGCACCACCAGGTACGATTGCACGCGGAAGGATGGGATCAAGTGCAAATGGGGAAAGATGTGCCGGGTTCCACAATTGCCAACTTTACACCGGTTTGTGGCACTGTGTTACCGCAATTGCTACGAAGGATTATAGTTTCTTTACACCAACTGCTGCACCATCTCTGGCACCTACAGTCACTTCTTCGACGTCAGCTTTCCCTACTGTTGAAGAAATTCGAAAGAATGACGACAAGCCGACAACAGCGTCTCCACCGTCTCCTAGCCTTGCACCCCACTCTCGCACAAGAGATCGCAACGAGAAAAGACGACTAGATGAAGGAGCATCGATGGCGGGAAATGATCAGGAGGACATTGGCGTATCGGAAAACGGTCCTGAAAACCTATCCTCCTCTCGCCCATCCGTTGCAACTATGGCTCCGAAGCCCACTCCAGTGGGACCTGTCCCAGCAGCCGAAGATGCTCAAAAGAGGCAGCTGCCGCTGCAGAACAAGCACATCAAGCCGCCACGCAAGCTCATGAAGCTGGAAATGAACAAGCAGCCGAGGCTGCCACGGCCGCCGCGAACGCCGCTCAACATGCGGCAGACATGACGTTAAATCAGCAAGCTGTTATATACAGCGAGGCTTTGCTGTCGGGTGATGGAGATGATATGGCTTCTGCAATTGGTCGGTGTTTTCAGACCCACTTTACGGCTTGACAAAACATTGCAGGAAGTGCAGGGCAATGAGACGCAGACAAAGGCGCTAACAACCGCTTATGTATACTGGGATGGAAGTTTCTATCTTCGACTCAATTTGACAGCACCCTACATCAGCGTTGTTCCGCTAAACATGGAACTCCCGCAGCCGAATCTACACAATGGCTTTGCTCGAGGAGACCTAGTCGATTGGGCTCTAGCTCTTGCGATTTTGGGTTTCTTCCTACTAGGCGTCTTGTTGACACTACAACAGATATTGGGACGGAACTTGAAAGTCATTCGCCCTCTCTACAAATTTCAACGCTGGTTTTCGATCCACTCAATCACACAATAGCATCCAGCGGGAAAGTGACCTCGATAGGTCGGAACGAAGCTTCGATCAAGATTACATGTCCGGAGAAGAACGAATTCCAATATCTATGGGCGGCAAGCTGGGCCCTTTTCGTTGATGCAAATGCTGTCTCCAGAGCCTAGTGCAGAATGGGGAGAAGGGAAAGCGGAATCTGCCGGTGAGGTTGAATTGGCAGTTCGAAGTGACAACGGCGGTGATCATTCGAACAGCTTCAGTGAGCAAAGCGAAGATGGAGACTATTCAAGTTCCGTACTTGACACTGGCTCTGCAAAACGACTATTTCGAGATCCTGATTTAGTTGACTTCCTGACTTGAAAAGTAGAAGTAAGGTTGCTGTCCCAGTCAGCTTCCCTCATCGCCTCTAGATGACACGCGGGACGGATAACTTAGGGCACATGTTCCCCTTTTCCTTATCTCTTGACGAGTGCGCCTAGTTTTCTGTATTATTTGTTATGCTATTTATGATCATCGTTTTGCGCTCATCGCAAAACTATTAGCTTGCTGAAAAGTGCAGTGTTCTAGTGATCGCCTGCTGTTCTAGATTTTAGACTTTCTGGACGATGATCTCGTTAGTTGCATACATCAGCGAGGATCAAACAATTAGTCAAATTATTCTTTAAGGAGATAGTACGTGATCGCTGCAAAATAATGCTAAAAAGGTGCTAGTTCCGGCACCATCAAACGGAATCTTCGTCCACTCCACACTCTGCACCCACAGGACGCTGGACTTCGGCTAGATGTACATCCAGTGTATCCAGAGTTGTGTCTTCAATCGGGTTGCTGATGCTTGTTATCATAATTTTGTGTACCCACGACTAAGTGATGACAATTCTCCCGATGCATCGACTCGCTCGCTCCTTTTCATGCTACTTCGGACTGGTTGCTGTGTAGAAAGCGTTGCTTTGAGACGTCTTGCCCTCGCTTGGCGCGCTTTCTCGGCTATTTGAGTGTTCGATACGACAGCATTCCTATCTTCGTCGTCTTTCCGCGAAGAGTGCCTGCTATCAGCAAGACGTCGAAGTCGGGCATCACGCGCCTTCCTAGCAAGCTGGCTCTTCGACGAAACAACAGAACCATCGTCGTCGTCTTCGTCATCGGAGTCTGCTGTGATCACAGCAGGAGCATGAATACCGGCGCGCTTGTCGCGATCTTGTCGAAAAATGGAGTTGGCTCGATGGTTGACAGAACCAGTGTCGACGTCACCCATGCTTCGTGCGTCTGTACTTAATGGGTAGGGAACTCTCCATTCTACCCTTGGGACAGACCTCGACCGCGTTCGAGCACTTCCGCCCCAGTTCACGACGCGGTGGACTGAAAGCTCTTCGCTCATGAGCGAAAAAATTTCGTTTCGTCGGTCTCGAGGCGGCAAAGGCGACCTTCCTTCCTTTCTTGGAACTAGATTCGTTCTCATGAGAGGCGGCCTGTCTAATTCCTTTCGGTTGTCGTGCGGCTTTACTCGACTTGCGAACACAGATGATGCGTCATAGATGTTGGGAGTCGATAGAGATCGTTGCCTCGGTCTTGGAGCGGCGTAGGGATCAAAGGAACGTTCGTCTATTGCGTTCGCCATTCCTACCGGCGTGCTCTCCTGAGTGCGAGCACCTAGACGCGAAGACGACCCCGAGACGATCGATGCCGATGATTCGGCGCGTTGCCTGCTCGCTGCGAGCCACCCACCGACACTGGAACTTTTCTCCCAGGTGCGGCGATCGTCATGATACCTTTCTTCACCGAAACTAGCCGATCTTTCGGCATTGGCAACTGACCAGTGCTCATTTGTGTCGGGTGTAACGATGCGACGTTGTCCTGGTTTTCTTCAGCCCCAATGGAGTCTAGTATAAAGTCGTCGTTTTCTTCCATATTGATTGCAATTTCGATAGGAGGAGAGTTGAGCACGAAATCAGTATCGTCATGGATACGCATATATCTCATTCCTGTAGGATTCCAGCTGCGATTCGACAATGATGGCGTCCTTTCGGCACGAAAACCAGTCGGCATGAGCGCGTCTCGCCGTGACTCCTCGCCCAGGACATACGCAGCCCGTTCTTCAGCCTCGTCACTATTAGTTGGCGCGTCTCTTTCTTTGCTCTCCACCGCGATCGGGTTCAAGATAGATTCATCGCCAGCTTCATCATCCGTATCCAGACTTCCAAGCGTCAATGGAGAAGTACTACGCGTTCCCTTCTCCGGTAACTTGTCGTCATGTCTGGCTTTCCTATTTCCATTGGATTGCTTTTTACGACTACGAGTGCTTTTACGAACTGCCTGTGCGATCAACTCCTCCAACGAACTCAAACCTGTATCCACACTTTGGTGATCGGCTTGGTACGTCTGCACTTCCTTTGATCGCCTCATCGTAGACGTGGATATGCCAGTTGACTGTTTGTCGGAGAACTGGGATCTTGCATCGGAAAATGCTCCACTGTGCGCCGGTACAAAAGGTTCCACTGTCATTGGCGCTATTCTTTCTGTTGTTGGTCGTTGCGATGAATTGACTGAAAATTGTGCATAATAGGGAACGGCGTTGGCGGAGGTTGACGTTTCCGACGAACTGGCAAACGACCGCTGCGAGAATTTTGTTGCAGTGTCTCCGGCAGGACAAAAGTTGACATTAGGGGCTGGGAAATCTCTGAGGTTCCTACGGATGATTGATCGAATAAAGAATGGTTCATGGCTTGGGCCCGATCCCAGTCCACTACCGATCGTGTGATCAGCGATGGCTGGACACTCGACGTCGTCATGCTCTGCGCAATCATATTTGGTACATTTTGTTGCGACAGGCGACTGCGCTGACTTTCCGAACTCCGTGAACGTTGCGTTTCACTGTGCGGTCGTGGTCGCCAGTTCTCGACGACAACGTCGGGAATGATGTGACTACTACTTCTTTTGTTGTGTGTCGTTCTCCAGTGTTGGAGAAAATTGGGTGGATCCAAGCATTGTGTAATGGTTGTTGTGAGAACCCAACATCCAGTGCTAGCAATTAATAGATAGGAGCCTATTGTGTGAATGTTAGTGACGCTGCAAAGTCAAAGAATCCTGTCGGTTGCGTATGGTAGCAAATAAAAACACTTACCGATGTCAAAGTAACATTCTTGTTCTTCGGTATATTCTGTACAAACTTCAATTTCGAACAAGAGGAACATTGGTAGCTGCAACAAGGAAGAAGCGGCAGCCAGTCCCGATATACACTGCCAGAAAAACGGCTTTGAATAGCCAAAAGACACCGCCCACGCCAAAAGACAGCTGCTAGCACCAGAAGCACAAGCCCCGCGAAAACACCCCAGCTCAATTTTTGCATGGGCTCCTCGCTCAAGTCGTAGAATTCATCTCCAGTACACAGTATTCCTAAACTGGTGGAAGTCGCCTGGACTTGCGGACTCGTCTTCAAAAACACCAGAAACTCGCCCGGTCGACTGCGAATTTCGAGAAATTTGCACGACAAAGCCGAAGCGAGCAGCAACGCCAAAGCCGCAGATGCCGTGACCGCCGCCCCAAGAGCATTGAGCGCGTTATCGCACATTTTGGACGTTATGAAAGTCTTATGGATGATGGTTGCTGTCGTTGTTCCATGTTCGTCGCAAGCTGTTTTGCTACGCAGGAAAATTTGTTTTGCTATTGGTACTCCCATTGGATGTCAATTCTTCAGACACGGAAAAGACGCTCTATCAAGACTCGCGGCGCACAAATGCCATGTTGGCACGCCGGCCGCGATCGCGCTGCATGGATCGAAAATTGTTCAACCATAAGTATCTGTGTTATGGATGCGTACAAATTTTGGTGAGATACATTGGGATAGCGCCGGTCGATCTTGTCTGGTATCTCGTCTTCGGCGAATGCGTCTAAGGATTGTACAATTTTATTTTTTCTACCAGTACCGCGTACACTTTGCTGCAAACTGTACGTTTTTTTACGCGCCAATAAACTCGACATCGACCGGATCTTTGTCCGTCCTCGTCCTCGCATGATGTTGTTTCGAAACGCGAAACTCTACCTTTGTTGATGACTGATGGCTTGCAGCCTCCTCAGTCCATTTCGACCTTTTCGTGCAAAGAATAAACAGAGAATGCCGCGGCCCAGGATTAAGTGAGAACTTAACGAGCGATGATCATTTTCCCATTGCTGCTGCTTTATTTGATTTCAGCCATGGACCTCATCTCTTCCTCGTCGGCTCGCATTCTACAGCGATGTTTCTCCACACGCACACTTCCTTCGTCGAACCTGATACGCGGAGGGGCCCATCGATCCTTCTCCCAAAATGACAATAGTATTAGTAACTGCACAAAACAATCGACCGAACGACAACGAAAATACCGCGTCACACTTGCAGTCGGCACCAATTTGGGAGACCGGCTGCAACATTTGCACCATGCATTGCGAATCTTGCCAGCACAAGTGTTGCAAACATCGTTCTTGTATCAAACCGATCCCATGTATGTCACGGATCAGCCCGTCTTCTGGAATGGCGCCGTCCTTGTAGAGACAGACTGCGAGCCTCTTGAATTGCTGGATTCGATCAAACGTATTGAAGCCGAATTGGGTCGGAACTTGCAGTCGACACTCCGGAATGGACCTCGGCCAATTGATTTGGACATTTTGTATTATCAGAACAACAAAGATGACGTGCTACAAGTGAATTTGGATAATTTGACAGTTCCGCATCCCCGGATTGCCGAGCGTGATTTCGTTCTAGAGCCCTTGATGGATCTGCTCGGACCTGGCTTTCCACATGACAATGTCACATGCCTGGGTGAATTGTGGAAACCGCTGCGCCCCTTGAGCACCGCCGTGCGAATATTGCCGCTCCGGCGGGGCAGAGCCGTTGTGTTCAATGAGACGATCGTCATGGGCATTTTGAATGTGACCCCGATTCGTTTTCGGATGGTGGAACACTGCAAACTGTGGAGGACGCTGTGCACCGCGCCTTGGAAATGGAAAAGCAGGAGCTCATATCATTGATATTGGAGGAGAATCAACTCGTCCTGGAGCAGAACCAATTGCCATTGAAGAAGAATTAGAACGAGTGATACCTATTATCGAAGGTATTCGAAAATGTAAGCACGTCAATTGTCTGCCCACGAAGTAGTCTTCAACTTGATTTCTCAGCGACTTGCAAATTCAGATTCCGAAATCCCCATTTCAATTGATACGCGTCATGCGAAAGTTGCCCGAAGCGCCGTCGAATCCGGTGCCGATATCGTCAACGATGTATCTGGCGGGCAGTTTGACCCAGATATGCTTGTGACAGTCTCTGAACTCGGGGTCCCGATGGTCTTTATGCACATGCGAGGACACCGCAAACCATGATGGAGTTGACCGATTACAGCGATGTTGTTGTCGACGTGGCTCAGATGCTGAAGACAATATCGGAGCAAGCGCAGTCATTAGGAATCTATCGGTGGAATCAGGTTGTCGACCCAGGCATCGGTTTCGCCAAAGACCTCGAAGGAAACTTGAGTTTGCTCCAACGACTTTCAAAAATTCGCTCTGCTGTGGGACAAATACCTATTATGTTGGGTACAAGTAGGAAAGGTTTCATAGGCAAAGTGACAAATGTGCAACAACCAGCTGATCGAGACCCTGGGTCGATTGCATCCTGTATCACGAGTTTATGTTTGGATGGGTCTATTGCACCTTGTAATTTGCTGCGCGTGCATAATGTTCCGGACTCAGTACAGGCGTGTCGAATCATGGACGCCATTCGGAAGGCCAATAAAAGTAGGTGAGAAAAATATACATACAACCGAATGTGCAAGCAGGACAGGGATAGATGCCAATGTCGATCGCAAGTGAGTTGCAAACGGGGAATACAAGGGAGGGAAATAGTTCTTTACAAATATAAAGAGACGTCACTGCTTTAAATATTCAGATCTTTCACTTATAAGATCAGTCTAATGCTCATAAAGAGCTAGATTAGCGGAAGTCAAACCTTCTTCGATAGGCAAAAGTTAATTAGACCATACAGATCAGCACTTCCGAGGAAGACGTTGGCCCAAGCCCATTATTGATCGCTACCCCATGCCCCAGACTCTGATGCATGTTCATTATTACTACTACTCTCGAGGTACAAGTCCCACATGAGATCAGATTGATAGTACTAGGAATGCCTTTAAAATTACCCGGTTTCATTTTCGTCGCCTTGTGAAGATGTTATAGCTGTAGCGTTTGGCAGCAACAATTCCGTCCCACCTTCATTGACGGCGCTAGTATCATATAATTAGCCGTCGTCATGGAAAAAAGGTGCAAACTTACAAAAAAACTCGTCCCGTCAGCTCTGCTTACGACTGTAATTTCACTTCCATCACACTTAGATGGGAAGCGCAGTTCGATTTCCAGGGAATGTCGAAGTGACTTACGATCGAGAAAACGCAAAAAACCGTATCTCACGCAACGTCGTTGCACTAAAAGCCAAATGGCTTTACGGTTGCTCCCTATTTAGCCAACAACCGGGGATATTGGCGACGAGATAACCGGATCAACCGCCACAGGATCGTCATTTTGCACTCTTTCTTTCATCAACGACAGCGCGACATCAACGTTCAGTCCGACATAGCCAGCATAACGTTCGACTCGGGCCATCTACTGCCGTTGAATGTTCAATATTCCTCCTCTTCGTACATGACAACGCGTCCTATCGAAGTAGAAAGTCAAGCGGCGATTGCGTGCGCCATTCGAAGAGAATTTGTATTCTTCAATTGTTGCATTGGATAAATAAACACCGCTTCCAATACTACCAGTAGTAAGCTGAACGCCCCTCCTTTCGTGTACATGAGCGAGTCATCTCGAAGGAAAGATGTATTCAGACGGAATGATTGTTTTTTCGCTGACCACCTTGTGAGCCGACCGTAACGTTCGAGGCGTCGCTGAGTCATCCGTTCTTCGCTAGCCGAAAATAGCGGCGCGCAACCAGACAGAAAGCAAGTACTGTAGAAGAGGAGACTGCTTAGGAAGAGCGAAGAAAATCATTGGAATCAGCACAACCGTCACACCTCCTTCTTCTGTAAAATACGGCGCCCTTCACATTGAATGATCGACAAAGAGACTTGCCATGCTGTTCAGTTCAGTGTGTCAAACTCACAACTGCATTAACCCGGAAACAATCTCCTGCCGTTGAATGTTCAGTATTCCCTCCTTTTCGTCCACGACAACGCGTCATATCGAAGTAGAAAGTCAAGCGGCGATTGCTTCGGGTTGGTTGATTTTCCTTCTTTGCACCGATCAGCTTGAGCACAGCTTGAGGCATCGCTACTCGACGTGTGTTTCTTGAAGGCACAAGAAATGTACAGCGGCCACGCTGAACGTCTTGATCGACAGCACGAAGCACTAGATAATAGTCATGTTGTTACGCATGGGACAATTCCTGTTCATTGCCTTTAAGGCTCCCTTCGTTGACCTTTTTTTCGTTGTTTGCCCTCGTCCTCTTTTCGCCTCGCTTGTTTCGCATTTCCTCGAGGACGAAAAGTTTGCGTGATTTCACTGCGACGGCCTGGTAGTGTGCGCTGAAGAGTTGAACATTCCGTCGCATCGGCATGCAGTAGCTGACGCCCGTCAACTTTCGCCGCGTGCTATCGGTTGCTTCGTTTTCTTGTGGACGGCTCGCACCTCGCCGCTGGGCAGTTCCATCGCCCACTAGTCCGTGCGGAATTCCTAGGCGGCTATAGTACTCGCTTGTAGTGCCGCGTGGCGAGGGCCGAACAGACCCTATTTGCATTATATGAGGGGGTGAAAGTCGGAGCCAAAAAAAAAAATGAA
>BROJ01000067.1:0-129955 GCA_026008555.1 Fistulifera pelliculosa | reverse complement strand
AAGTCCGGGGTGAATTCCTTGCTGACGATTTCTATTCCTGATGGGCTGAACCGATCCAAAGTATACATCGATACATAGATCACCAACGCCTTGAAGTCGTCTTGCATTGCGGTTGCACATTCCAACAGCGACTTTATTCGTGGCCCCATTTATATAGGTTGCAGTCCGCCGAGTCTTTCCTGGAACTCAATCACACAATTTTCTATTGCTAGTTGGAGTACGTTCAAACAAAATGGTACCAGCGACGAGGTTACCTTTCTTTTGGCTCCAGTAGCTTCTGGCAATTCTTCCACTCATGAAGCATTCCTGAATCAGAGGAATGAGAGCCCACTCACTTTCCGATAGGATTCTTTTCGGTGTGTTCTGATTGTCACTGGACCCGTCAGCTGGCCCTTTACATCCATAAACTGAAAAGCCTTCTTCATCTCATAAAACGGCACCAGCATGTCATATGTTGACCACCAGCGGTCTTCACATCCATTTTAAGCTCCATAGACTTGACTTCAACAGCTTTACAGGCCGTAGTGAGCAAATCTAGCCTGGCTGGACGACTTGATGAAGTATACAAGCTTGCGAACTTTGCCAAGCACTCCGGTCCCCACATTGAGTCTAGTACCCTCACATCTATAACAATATAACAATCATCGTCGTTTGGAACACCGGGTCTGTTGATATCTGCTTGATCGACAAAGAACTTCCACTCATATACCTTAACTGCGGTGAGTTGCAGGACGTGTATTGAGCAGTAGGATCCCTCCATACCATAGGTACTTTCGATAATGTTGAGGAATTTATTCATTTTGCCCTCGGTGTCAGTGACCGCACCAGCGCATTGAATCTTACCAGGCGGAACAACAAAGACCTTTTGCCCAACCGACATATTCCATTCCCTTGTTAAAGTTTCGTGAGGCTTTTGCAAGAGCCTCGCCATCAGTGGGACCGGTGTGAGAAACAAACTCCATATCAGCACTGCGCATCTGAGTTGTTGCGTAATCTATCCACTGGAAAGATTTACCAGACTTAGATTGTCCGTGGGGGGACGTCCAATGGTCGTCTGTCCCCATACAACATTACCCATCATTGCGCCGGAGATTGTAATTCACTACTTTCGCCTTTAAGACACAAGAATGCTCCTGCACAGTTGTTGCCGATATCCCTTCAGGAACACGCCTTTCTTTCTTTTCCGACATGTTGGATGGATCCTCTAGGTCGTCGTACTCAGATCGTAATGGTGCATACCGCCCAGCGTTGGCTAGGGCACGCTGCATGTTACGGAATGACCGCCTTTCCACAACTGACCATGGTAGGTTACAGTCTCACGACAGCAACACTTGTGTAATGCACACATTCGTTCCACGCTTTCTCTTTGGCTGTGCCGTCAACCAACTTGTCCAACGTGGTTTGGACACTATTTGGTTTAGGTGCCGATGATGACGTACAATCTTCCCTGTTGTCAGCATTTACCTTCGCATAGCCGTGTTCAATCAGGATGTTGTAGATGGGGACGGTGTTTGCGCAGAATATGTCTGGACAACATCTTGGCAGACATATTTGCAGTCACAGAAATGGGCATCCCACATGCATTGCAGTTTGGATACTGGGCCAAAAGTTTGCTCTCCTCTGCCGTAGCTCCTATCCGGACGTGAAAAAATATCCAGAATGGATTGATCTTGTTGCTGTTTATCCAGGAACTCTTGACAACCCCGTTTAAACTTGGATGTGGTGTGTCCAAATACCGATGCTTTGGCTCCACAGGGACATACAGGTCCCCTATGATAGACGGAACCCAGCAACGTTTCTTGTTGAAATCAACCATTTTGTGTTCCAGCACTTTTCCACCGTGCAAAGGAATCTTCACTGGAGCACTCTTTTGGCCTGTCATCGTTGTCAATGTTGTCAATGTTGTCGTTGACGACGGAGTCTCCCAGCAATTTTCCTCATCATCAATGTCAAGGACTTCTGGAATAATGAATGCGGAACCTGATGCAGACTTTTGGTCATGCACCCTTGTCCTGGGAGACACTGAATAATACCATCTGGGCCAGCTTCCTCGCTGCACAGCAGGATGGCTGGATGCAAAACACAACCGCAAAATTGACACTTGTACCTCGGGTTATCTTCTTCTGTCGGTGTTGACAAGCTGGATTTTTGCACTCGGAACCATCTAAATGTAAAGACATTTTATATCTAAACCTCGATAGACCAAATCAGCAACAAACTGCAACTACAACCGAACACTTGCCGATCAAATGCTTCAATCTTCAATGGAAACTTCTCAGATTTGCTTTTGAAAACTTGAAAACCAAACTGCCAACTGGTGTCAGAGCGTCAGAGCAAGACGTACCTAATAGGTTATGAGTACCCGTCCAAACCCGTCCGGGGTAAACTGACCCGGCCGCGGGTGGCCACCCGTCCGGCAGGGTGGCCACCGCGGACGGGTAAAACCCGTTCAGAACCCTAGGTAATACAGAATACAGCGCCTTCGCCTTCTACGTTTCGTACTGCTTGCAACATTATTTTCATATTTCATAGTAGTGTTTGTGTTCTGCGTTCGGCGGAATTGCGGTACTGTACACTGTACTGCGCCACGTGCCATTTGCGCCACTTGTGCCATTTGCGCCACTTGTGCCATTTGTGCCACTTGTGCCATTTGCGCCACTTGTGCATTTGCTTGTGCCGTTGCCACTCAGCCACTCCTGTAGAAAGCTACTGATTTTCTGTAGACTTGCGCCATTTGTGCCATTTGCGCCACTTGTGCCATTTGCGCCACTTGTGCCATTTGCGCCACTTGTGCCAATTGCGCCACTTGTGCCATTATTTATTGCATGTGTTCTGCGGCACTAGTGGTTTCTGTGCCACTACTGATTTGTATTAGAATTACAGTCATTATTAGTCATACAACATACAACAGACGACAATACTCTAGAGTCGAGAGTACGTACTAGTGCTGTGATGTTGTAAGCTTGTAATTTGTACTCGGTAACATGTAACGTTGGTGACGAGTGACGAGTGACGACGGACGACGGCAAGACGGCAACACGAGGAAAACCAACGCAATCAATCCAACCCGACCACTGGTACATAAGCCTGAACCTAGAAGACGTCTAGCCACGAAATCGGGCAACTCCAGAGAACTTCAAGCTTCAAGTGTCTTTTTTCATTACTTGGTTTCGCATAACATACCCCATACCTTTTAAAAAACGGGAATTCGGAAGGGCAACGTGTTCGGATTTGTCACAAAACGTTTTTCTGCGAACCATACACGTTGCACATGGCCAGTGGTCATCAGACCGGAGACTGCCAGACGATATGGAATCCGGAATTTCGGGTGTCATGCATTTTTGGAACTTTTGTTCCATGACATCGACTTGCGATAAAAAAATGTTCTGTGAGAACAATGAGAACATAAACAATTCATCTGAAGTTCAAAGCTCCTCATTGAAATCACTGATTCATAAATAGAATCATTTCAACTGCAACGAAACCGCCATGAAACTGCTTCTTGCTACAAGACGAGCGAACTGGCTGACGAAACGAGCGCGCCCGCTGTCACAACTCGCATTGAGTCGTGACAATGCGGAAGCCTTCCAGGTGACAACGGAACGAGAAATGAACATGTTTAACGCCGTAAACGATGCCATGGCGATTGCTTTGGAAACCGATCCCACCGCGATCGTTTTTGGTGAAGATGTCGCGTTCGGAGGCGTCTTTCGTTGTTCGCAAGGTCTCCAAGAACGCTTTGGAAAGGACCGTCTTCAACACGCCCGTCTCGGAAAATGGCATTGCCGGGTTCGCGATAGGATACGCTGCGACCGGCGGTACTGCCATTGGTGAAATTCAGTTTGCGGATTACATTTATCCCGCCATGGATCAACTCGTCAACGAAATGGCCAAGTTCCGGTACCGAAGCGGCAATCAATGGGACACGGGAGGCACGACGCTGCGCATGCCTGCGGGTGCGGTCGGACACGGGGACATTACCATTCGCAATCTCCCGAGCGTACTTGGCACACGGCCGGACTGACGGTGGTCATGCCGAGCAGTCCCAAAGCGGCGAAAGGATTGTTGTTGGCATCCATTCGCTCCAAGGACCCGGTAATATTTTTGGAACCCAAGGCTCTGTATCGATCCGCAGTCGAGTCGGTGCCGGTCGGAGACTATGAGATTGCGATATTAGGAAAAGCGCGCATTCTACGTGAAGGTACGGATGTCACGCTCGTTGGATGGGGCGCACAAATCCAGCGACTCGAAAAGGCATGATCTCTGGCGAAGAAAAAAGACGGCATTGAGTGCGAACTGATTGATTTGCAAACCATTCTCCCTTGGGACGCGGAAGCCGTCGAACAATCGGTCCAAAAGACGGGCAAGCTGATTGTTAGTCACGAAGCTCCGATTACTTGTGGTTTCGGAGCCGAAGTGTTGCCGAAGTTCAAGAGCGATGCTTCTGGGACTTGCAAGCTCCCATTAAACGCGTTTGTGGTTTTGATACCCCTTTCCGCTCGTGTTTGAAAAGTATTACCTTCCGGATGAAACTCGTAATCTGGAAGCGATTCGCGAAGTCGTGCGTGCGTCGAGGTAGATTTCTGTGAGTATTTGTTTGAAAATTCAAAGCCATGTACCCTATAGAGTTTAAATGAATTATATATTATATGTAACACCAGATTTAGCGATACGATGTGAATTGCATATTTCCCTCGTTCATTCTCATTTCCCAAACCAACTCTTTTGACTTCAACTTTTCCCGAAGACGACCCTTTGGGCACTTTTTTGAATCGAAATTTCGGAGCCCCGCACGGAGGACACTTGTACGTTCGATCATCGAGTGCCGCCCAAGCCTGAGGTCCCTTGGTAAAAAACATAGCCGCAGTCCTTGCACACATAATCCCTGGACTGCCGTCGTCCTTGGCTTGACCAAAAAGTACAACGTTGTTGTGGTGGATTGCTGCATACTGCGACTAGCGGGCGCCGTTGTAAACGCAGATACGCTCCAAGCATATACAGCAAGGAGGAGGAATCGAATCAAGTTCATTATTTTGAATAATATTTGTTGTGTTCAAGCAAGCGACAAACAATCGTGTAAAATTGAATCCGAGAGGGAGCGTAGAGAGTAGCAAGAAAGAGGCAGCCCGAATCGATCCAGGCTCGAATAACAAGAAACGAGATGGTCGAGTTACCTTCTCGAAGGGGTTTTAACCTCTTGTGACGTTGACATCATTATTTTTCTCTGCGTCTATAAGGTCTCTAGACTATTATGCGAGAGAAAAGTGAGTCATTTGGTTCTCGTACTGTGAGTCAGCATTGCAATCGGGACTCAATTCCTGGCCTTCGCTCGTCGCTGTTGCTTCTCCGCCGTCATTCCACATCACAAAACGAAACATCGCTACATTTTTTTGTTGTTTCGAATCTGCAAATTAAATACCGTCTTTGTATTCATTCCTCACTCACAAATCACAAAGATGATACAAGCAAAGGCATTTTTCGACACAGCCGAGTGCTGCGCAGCCACTCGCGCATTCTATCCGTAGCTCACAATTACAGCAGCTTGCCCAGTCAATTGCCTCCGATTCTTCCGACTCCGCCGGCCACTGATACATCCAGTAATAGTGATAAGGCTTCTTGCCGCGTCTATTTGAACGCTATTCTCCGACCAGTCAACGCGATCGCATTCGCATTGCGGAACTCTTCTTTTGGCCGCCACGCGGCAAGCCAGTGACCCGTGAGTCTATTATGATTGTTGATGGGAGCTTCAAGATATAATTTTTTTATGTTATATTCTCTCATTCACTCCTCGCAGACTCTGGTTCGGTCCCGGCCGCATTGCCCGCGACTTTCGTTCTCGCCACGCATTATTGACGATGCACGTGTGGTTGCTCCACAAACGACTCATTCATGACGATATGGACCGCGATCGGGCGCTCATGATTCAAGAAGAATTGTTCAATATATTTGGGAAGATACCATTTGTCGCATTCGCGGTGAAGGCATTAGTCCGTTGTTGGAAAATCGGAGCTTGTTAAAAGTCCAGCAGTACACATTCTTGCACTTGACGCATTACGATCACGCCTTTACGGAATTTCTCGACAAGCCCGAAGAGCGATTGAAAGAATTGCGCAAAGTCATATGGCAGCATGTGTTGGTACGAGACGAAGAAGCGGAGCATCGGACGGATCAATTGAATCGATTGGCGTGGTATGTCGAAGCAAATTATCAGAATATCATGTTGCACTGGCCGGAGCAGTACTACAAGTCGGGGCGTGTGGCGTGGGTGAATCTGCCGGATTTCACAAATATGGTCGATGAGCATGGACATGTCATGGAAGAGAATCCGGTGCATCCCGAGGATGTGGTGCCGGAACCGTGGGCCAAGAATATCACGTTGCGGGGAGGGATTACTATTGGAATACTTTGACGAATCAAGTCTCGTGGGAAAAGCCAACAGTGTTGAGATCGCGTCCGTGAGTGCTTGAGTAGTCAAATCGAGTAAGCATGTGTTACTAAATTAAGATTGGAGGACTAGATTAGTAGACTACTACCGTACTTGATAATCATCGATCTATCTTTTCGGCAAGATCAGAGCACTCACCTCTAACCTTACAGGAAAACGTTCTTGACGGACTCGGAAAGCTCGACGTATTCATTCTTTACGTCGTATAGTCTACAATCTACAAACGAATTGAAACAGCAAAGAAGATCGTGGTTGTATTTTATTTCGTGGCCGTCTTCTTGATTGTGTGTATAGTGCTATGATACAAGAAAATGCACGCAAACGCATAACGACCGGCATTCCGATCGGCCATTGTTCTTCTTCCAACAATTGCCGCATGACATTTTGCTGCAGTTGCTGGAATTCTGCGACGGAAAATCCTATCGACGCTGTTAATGGCAACCTCTCTGAAGCTGGAAAATACAATAACCGATATCGTTACACAGAGACTCACAGACATGGCACGCCGTATCCAACAGCATGAATCGTCGCACCCGATTTTAGCTGGGGCCACCGAGTGGATACGTTCGATTGCTAGTATACCCAGAAATACAGAGGACAAAATAACTTCAACAGGCAGATCATCACTCCAAAGCATTGTATCGGAAAATTTGGCCGTCTTCGACTATTTGCACGAAAGCTTGACCTGCTACTCGAATGAGGGTCAGTTCGAATGGCCGGTGTGGTGCGGCCAACTGACCATAGAGTCATTCCACGCAGGATGCCGAGTGCGAAGCAATGCACGAGTGATCATTACCACACCCATGCAACGCCCGAGTCTCATTCCAAGCGGATCGTCGCTCATGAAGAACCACGTTCCATACAGTGGCTTTCGCTGCGAGCCGTACAACCTGATTCCGGTACCACCGTGGCAGACGAGGATTGACCGAACAAGACACGGCTATACTTGCTCCCGTTGTGACGCATTTGGAAGAAACCAATCAAGTGGCCGTACCGTCGGGTTTTCATTCGTACAACTCCTTGGATGTTCGTATTGTGACGAAACGACGTGCACGACAATCACGAATGCAACGAGTTGAGACTTCGTGGTTGATCGATAAAGATGTGGAAAGCAGTCCGCTGATCTGTTGCTGGCACGACGATTCGTCCGACCTTGCTAATGACCGTGATTACATTCCGTACATGATTGATTTTCTAAAAGCCCGTGATCGACTGTATCGATCGCAGGAACCGTCGGAACGAAAATATTGACCAGTTTTAAACAAGGGTTTGGATATTTATAAGCAGTAATCTTAGCAATTTTGGAGAATTCTAGCGTTGCGCCGTTGGTCGTCGCTGAGAAAGTTCTCGAAATTTACAAAGAAATGGTCCGTGTCTCGTGATCAATCACAATCGATCCACCCGAGCTGGATCGATTGTGATTTGATGCACTCTTTGAGTCATACATATTCGTCGCATTCTGCACCGCCTCGGCGTCTTGTTGACCATGAAGGGCAGCAATCTGTCGAGCTTCTTTGGAAATGGCGAGTGATTTCTTTCGTATTTGTGCCGGATCCGCATGATATTCATTTTGTTCAAATAACACGACTTTGACGACAGACGCTCTTCTGGATCTCTGTTCGATCCCTGCACGTCGAGAAAGAATGGTTTCCAGGCCACGAAGACAGAATTCTCCGTTGTCGCGACCAAGTTGTTTGGCTGTCACAACCAAATCTCGATCTTGGTCAGAAAGGTCTCTTAATTCTTTTGCATTGTACCAAACAGCCTGCTCTTCTTCTTTTGTTATGAAATGTTTTGAACTGTCTGTTTTCACAATCGCAACTTCGCGCAATCGCCACTTCGCACGCTCAACTTCGCTCAACTTCGCGCAATCACCACTTCGCACGCTCAACTTCGCTCAACTTCGCGCAATCGCCACTTCGCACGCTCAACTTCGCGCAATTGAAAATTCCCAGTAAACATAATCTCCAGTGGAAACTAAGATGCTTGTGCGCACAGAGCAGCAAGTGTTTCGTGAAGGCCTTGAACTTGCCGGCTTCACGAGAGAACGACAAGATCGCGTCAACCGCACCAAGAACGAAGAGCGGTTTAAAACGTATTTTGGGTCGATGCCAATTGTTTACTCGCAGCTCTGGAAAGAGCTGCAGGTTACGTCCATCGAGGCTGCCAAAGTAAGCGACCCCACTTCGGAGGATTTTCGCAAGCCAAGTAGGCTGCGCAGAGAACAGGCAACATTGAAAAGCGTTATTCTTTACGCTCTTGATCGAGTTTTTAAGAACTCAATAGGTTCAGAGTCGGAATACTTTTACATTTTATTCAACATCGTTGTGTCTTTAGTCGTTACAACGTTTGAGTCAACATCCATTTTTCTCCAATTGTTGATGGTGCAAAAGGAATAGAATTTCCGGTCACGCTCAATTTCGGCAATCGCCACTTCCTCAATTGGCAACTTAGCGCTAATATAGTCTACATTGAAATTTTGTAGTACTTCAGACAATACAACGGGGCACGGTCGGCGCTCTGTACAGCCGTGCAATTTCCCGGTATTCAGCGAGACAGTACAATTTTACTCACGATTCCGGATCTTCCAGGAGTAAACAGTGAAATGTACTTTCTCTGCTTTCTACGACCTACCAGTTTCATTCCACAAGCAATAATAAAGACAAACGTCACACCGTCTCACAAATGTATTGTCCAGACGTTCATCGCATGTCGTTCTGGTCAAGATTATACTATGGTTCTGGTGGGTAATATAGACTATCCGATCAAAAGTACAGCAGTGTCCAGAAGATGGATATTTGCGTAATTTCGTTTTGTATGTTTCTGATTAACGCTTGCGCGTCACACTGGTTGCAAAGAGAGCCACCGGTTCTGGATCACGGATCACGGTCTTTTTCATTTCACAGCTTCACCATCGTTGCTGGTGTTGTTCCTTTGCTCATGCTGATTATTTATTCTTCACGCAGATATTCTTACACTCAAGTCACTTTGAAAGGGTCTTTCATTTTCGCCTTTATTAGATAGTAAATACACAATACTGCAACTGAATTAGGAAACATGGCAGAAGAACTCGAATCATTGGACGTCATTTCAAACAATGAACTAGAAGACGACGATTATCTTGCCAAGCTCATTCCTCCCATTTCTCACGGCGAAAAGCTCCGCGATTCCATTTGCGTCTCTTGGATCATCCATTCTTTCAAACACTCGGTATTATCGTCATTCTGCTCGTTATCATTGACGGAGCCTTCTTTTCTTTCTCCTCCTCGGCTGGCAAGCCATGTGTCAACCACGCATGGATTGTGAGCCGCGCAACTGGTGGTACAATGCGTCAATTCAAATACTCAATGTCTTGTTTACCTACATGGCGATCGTTTCCATGCCCTGGCGATGCACGCACTTTCTTCACATTACCGGATGCAGTTGTCCGTTTCGAAAGAATGCTGTCGGTCATGATTTGTACGGATTGCCCAATGACAATGACGCCTGGTTTCATATTCCTTTGAAGAAGCGATTGGGAATTATACTCATTCTTCTGACTAATTGCTTGACACAATTCGCGAATCAAGCGACACGCATCGTGTATCATTCCTTTGAACAGCAGAATGTATTTCCAGGCAATATTTGGACCAATGTGTTCTTTGCGGCAAGTTTTCTAGCGGCTGGAATTGCTGGGGCGTGGTTGGCATACGAAGTGCATGTTCTTCGTCAATCTCATCCACCGGGGCAGTTTGGTCCAAGTCCTCAAGAATTATGGCACAAGTTTTACGATGAATACGTGGCTCGGTGGTTTGGAGAGCGAAAGAACAAGGAAACGCAGGCTGATTCTATGGAGCAAAGCAACAATAATGAAGAGGCAAATCCAGGGACAAGGAGGAACTCGGTCGATCCTACCCGAGATCCAGACAGGAGATCTGTCCTACCCGTAGATCGAACAAGTATGCGCATGTTTGCCATGTAACAACGCTGGTATGCACAGTTCCTAAATTGTCATTAGCAATTGCGTAACCAAGGAGAGAGACCAAAATCAGATGTTCAACTAACTTCTAATCCTAAATCTCACTAAAACTCAATCGATCGAACCAACGCCAACTTAACCGAATTGAGTCTGGTTCTGCTGGCACTGCTGAAGCTGATCGTACAAGAATCGGCAAGATTCCTGATCGCCCTTGTTCTGCTGAAGGCAGTCAAAGAACATTTGCTTGTCCATGGCGCAGACACCTCCTTGCTGCTGCTGCTGCATGGGTTGCTGCTGGTGCATTTCCGGAGCAGCCTCACTGCTACCACCGCCACCGAAACTGCCCGCGACAGCACCCACAGCGCGGTGAGCAATCGCAGAACCCGTACCGAACGCCATACCTTGCGCAATGGTGCTTCCAATGCCCGAGAGCATGCCACCGCCACTGCTCTGCATAGGAGCGGGGACCGAGGAAGCCGCAGGAGCCGGAGTGGTTGCGGGCTTCGAGTAAGCGGGACGGCTAGGAGCAGCAGGGCGGCTCATGCCACCACCTCCACGACGAGAACGCTGTAAGAACGAAAGAAACGTGTCGGTGAGAGTGCGAAAGAAAGGCGAAAGCTGATAGTGACTGTTGGTGTCTCACGATGCACACGAATGCCGATACGAATAAATAATTACAAGGGCATATCTTCCTACGCCGTCCAATCAGCCCTCATTCTATCATTCAGAATTGCTAACTTACAGCCATTGTTTATTAAAATGTATACGTAATAAAAGAACGAATCAAATACGAATGTTTTGTTTGCAGCAAGGCAATCTTGTGGTGCAAATGAAGCAGCGAAAGGCAACGCGTTGAACGTTTCGTCGTGATGATGCTGCAAACTTTTGTATGGTCACGAAAGTGTCAGTAAGTACCGGTACGAAACGAAACCAGATCGTGAAGAAGCTGTGCCATTTTTACGAATACGACGTCGGCAGGCGTTCTTTTCGCTTCTTAGTGATGATTCATTCATTCATGCATTCGCCGACAAGACGTCCTACGCGCCACTTTTTGCAACAAAAACAGTTCGTCAACTAGATGAACTATGTAAAGTAATTAGACTGTGTCTAAGCAAAGCTTTCTTCGTCGCTGTCATCGATATTGTAGGTAACTGCGGCACGAGCTCGGCGGTTGCGGGCAGCGGTGGCGGCTGACACTTTTGTCACGGCTACTTCCTCGTCCGATGCATCAAACGCAAAGTCGTCTTCCGATTCCGAGTCGCTGTCGACAACCTTTCGCTTGCCTCCTTTCTTGGTAGCGGCTGGCTTTTGTCCGGTGCAGCGCTCTTCGAGGTGCGGTTGAGCGGCTTGAGAGCGGTGTCCTTCTTCTTCGAAACCATTACGATTTTCGTGGCTTTGGGGATCGTAGGAATCTGTTTCAGTCCGTCCAATCGAGCAAGAGGGCTGTCCGGCTTTGGAATCGAATCAATATTGAGTCCCAATGGCTTGACCTTCTCTTTCATCTGCACAGGCGCAGTACTCTTCTTCGGTGGAGAGACCATGAGCTTCTTTGCCATGCGCTCGGACAAGGAAAGCGTAACAATGTCATCGTCGCTATCACTGTCGACATCAGCTTTCTTCGGTTTAACCACTGCTGCTACAGGTTCCTGCACCAATACAGAAGGCTTCGGCTTCAGAGTAGCTGCAATCTTTGTTTGCTTCAAAGCAACTGGTGCCTTCGTAGCAGGGGCCGCGGGCTTGGTCTCTTTCTTGGGTTCAAACACTTCGACATCGGAGTCCGAATCAGCAGCATCGTCATCTGAGCTCTCCATATCAGAGTCCCACTCGCCCTTCTTTGCTTTTGTCGCAGTCTTCCTGGTCGCCTTTGCTTGAATCTGGCGACTCTTCTGCTGTGCCTTCTTCTCTGTTGCCAAAGCTTTGTTGATGTGAGTTTCACGTTCATCCAAAGCAGCTTCAATCGCATCGAGATCATTCAACCAAATTTGAGCAGGCTCGGTTCCTTCAAGATTTCGAGTTCTTGTGTCTTTTCGGCAAGCTGCTCTCGCAAAGCTTGAGCCTTTTCGAACGTCAAGCTCCAAATCTTCATGCCCAAAAGGTACTCGTAACCTTTCGCCAGTTCACCAACCGTTGATTCCTCTTCGGCCTCGTCATCCTGAGACTCGTCGTCGTCCTTTGGAGGTGCTTGCTTCAAGACCATGTCATATCCGCTAGACTTCAAGTTGTTCAAGAGTTCAATGCGCTTGCGGTTACTGACCACAAGCTTGCCGGAGCATACTTCCTCCACAAAGCGTGCCTTGTTCGAAAGCACCTTTTGATCTTCTTCAAGCTTGCTCACCAAGTTATCCTTTCGCTTCGCATAAAAATCAAGTCGAATGGGCGTGAAGGCACGTAGGATGCTGAGGGGCTTTCGTACTTGGTGATCTTGCCGTTCTCGTCAAACAGGTTCATGTTGTTCGTGGACAAACTTCCCGTGAGCTTGAACTTGTTCAACAAGCCGCCCTTCTCATACTCCCATTTGTCAATCGCTTCCTTCTCGGCAATAATGGTAAACGAGACAGTCGTGTCGGTATGATTTTCTCGAAAGTCTTTGATTTCCGCGGGCGCCTTATTTCCATCTCCTGTAAGGAGTCCTTCAACGAATACCTTGTAGTCTTGGGTCCACTTCTTCACTGGCAGCTCGGTGATCTGAATAGTCGTCTCGTCGATGCGTTCAATTCTGCCTCGGACTTCGTAGCCGGTGTTTCCCTTGGAAATAATCTGTTTGTTCGACAGCGGAAAGTATGTTAGACTCTGCTAACCATGGTTCCAGTCAATGACAATAGATGCGTTTACTTACCTCGCCAGAAAAGCCATTATAGAACGGGGCCATCTCCTCCATTTCTTCTCCAGCAATGTATCTGCGAAGGTTAGCAATAATGTCTCGGGGATTGTAGTTTGGAACACCAGTAGACCAGCCTGTTCCGATACCGTCGGCTCCGTTTACGAGAATCATTGGGATGACAGGGACGTAAAAGTCGGGCTCGATTGTCATTCCATCGTCCAGGCGGTAGTTGAGCAACTCATCGTCGTCGGGGTGGAAAATGGTACGCGTAATCGGTTCAAGTCTCGTGAAAATGTAACGAGGCGATGCGGCGTCCTTGCCACCCATCAAGCGCGTACCGAATTGACCAGCAGGAGTCAACAAGTTCACATTGTTCGAGCCGATAAAGTCCTGCGCCATATTGACGATCGTTCCCTGCAACGATGCTTCACCGTGATGATAGGCGGAATGTTCAGCAATGTATCCAGTGAGCTGGGCGACTTTGACCTCCCCTTGAGTTTACGCTTGAAGCAAGCGTACAAAACCTTTCGCTGCGAAGGCTTGAACCCGTCGACAATGCAAGGAATAGATCGCTCATTGTCGTAAAGAGAAAAGTGACAGTATTCCTTGTTGATGAAATCCGAGTACTTGACACCGCCCTTGTTCGATGCAATAGAGAAGTCGAGAAAGGATTCGCGGTCGACAGCCATCAACCACGACTTGCGCTCTTCGACGCGGTCCTTTCGGAAGACCATGTCAATCAGGTCGGACCCGCTTGAACGAAGGATATCAGGCATGACGCCCTCCATAGCATCGTCCGAGTCGTCTTCAGCAGAACCCTGGTCATTCTTCATTTCCTGGAACCAAATTTTGTGTTGCGGCAGGTTCGAGAAATACTCCTTCGCTTCAGCGCTGGTAGAAGTTCCGAGACCTTTGTAGTACTTGATGGTGAAACCTTTACCGTTGTTTCCGGTAGCCTTCATCCAGTTTTCGTACTCACGCAAGTTGTAGAACGGCTGCGATTTCTTTCCTTTGGAGACTTTTACAATCGGTGTAATGAACTGCTGCAAGAAGCCAGGAATATTGAGCAAGCTCGGCCAGAACTCTGTAAAACGGAGAATGCACTGTGTTAGCAAGCATCGATTCGCCCATACCACTGAAACGCCCCGAAACGACTTACTGTGAATAAAGTTGATGACCAAACCCTTGATGTGGGAACCGTCCACGTCCTGATCGGTCATGATCATGAGATGCCCGTATCGAAGCGTTCGGATGCTAGTCGCGTCGTACACAGTCTCGTACTTGAGCCCGAGAATATCGACGAGATGCTGAATCTCCACATTCTTGCCGACAACCGTCTTGCTGACATCTCGGACATTCAAAAGTTTACCTCGTAAAGGGAACACCCCATAATAGTCGCGGCCGACTACCGAAAGCCCGGACATGGCAAGGGACTTGGCAGAGTCACCTTCGGTGATAATCAAGGTGCAGTCTCTCGATTTGGCTGTTCCGGCGTGGTTGGCATCGTCCAATTTTGGAATACCAGTCAACTTGCTCTTTTGACACCACCCTTGCGCTTCAACTTGACAGCTTCTTTCTTTTCGTTTTGAATGAGAATCATGTCGACGATTTCACTCTTCTCGACTGCCTTCAAAAACTTGTCCGATACTTTGAACTCTGAGCCGAATTGTTTGGGACGCGTGGTCATAAAGTCCTTCGTCTGACTGTCGAAAGCCGGGTTTTCAATCAGACAATTGACAAAGATCATCATGTTGTTCTTGATCTGCGACGGCTTGAATTCGGTGCCCTTGTTCTTCTTCTTGAGCACCTTTTGAAGATGATTGGCCACTTGATCCGCGATGTATGAGACGTGCTGACCACCCTTGGAAGTACAAATCGAGTTGACAAACGAAATCTGTTTTGGCGTCTGATCGGGAGAAGGTCCAACACCAACTTCCCATCGCTCATTGCGGTCGAACGCGACAGGCTTTTCGAATCCATCAAAGTTGTCAATGTAGTCCTTGAAGTTCTTGATCGCAAGCTTCTTTCCATTCAACGAGACGGTAAGTTTCTTTCCTTGCGAGTTCGCCATGGCACCAGCAATATCGTAGGCACGCTTGGAGAACAGACCAACCGTATCCGCGTCCAAGTGGGTCATTTTGAACTTTTCGAGATCTGGAGAAAAGGTGATTTTGACAAAGTCACCCTGCTTTTCCTGAGCTTTGGTCAGCTGCTTGACCGTCGGCTCCTCCGCGACACTCATGTTGTTTCGAAAGACCTGACGGAAATGCAATCCCGACTCGACATGAGCACACTCGACGATAAACTTTTTGCTGAACACATTCGCCAACTTGGCTCCGTATCCGTTTCGTCCACCCGTCGTCTTTTTCTCATTGTCATCAAAGTTCGAACCCGTCAACAAGTGCCCAAAGATCAATGTCGGAACATAGCACTTGTGCTCCTTGTGCATCACAATGGGAATACCCGTTCCGTTGTTGAGAACGGAAACGGTATTGTTTTCGGGATCGACCGTAATCTCCATCTTGTCCATATTGGGGTCGCGCTGTTTGTTGTCCGCTGCGTTTACCACAATTTCGTCAAAGATTTTGTAGAGACCAGGTGTGTAGGTAATGTCTTTCTCCACAATACGCTCTCCCTCGAGAATGTACATGGTCGCCGTCTGAGGTTCCGTCGATCCGACTTTGATGAAGAAGAAATGAGTGAAAGTGACTGTGAGTGGTTTGAATCTCCGCAAATACGATACACTGAACGAAGTACTTACTGTAAGTATCCGGTCGAGCTAGGATATGCTCCAACTGGGTCTTTTTCTGATAAATCTCTTCGACCGTCTTTGCTTTCCCGCCGGGATTTTGACGACGGTCGTTGTCGACGGCTTGACATTCTCCGAGTCGTCGTCAAACGAGTCGTCGACGTCGTACATTTCTTCGTCGCTGCTGTCCATGATGCTGATAATGATAAATTCTTTTGAAGAAGGTTTCAAAGGTTCGAATTGTTTGATATTTGCTTTCTGTGCTTGTCGAGTGACAATGTTTTCTCGTGCTCGTTTTGTGAAGGAGAGGAGTGAAGATGTTGTGTGTGTTGATGTTCGATCGCGCGCACCCGCCAAGAAAATAAGGGTTATATACATAAACCGTAACGAATAATGATATGAATATTACTTAGCCTTATGCGACATTTGTCACTCGAAATGCCCCTAAGGAGTAGGTTGACTACGAATTCTTTGCGCGCGGCCCGCCGGTGCGGTTCGCGGCTCGCGTCGAGATCTTTCCGTTTTGCTCGTCTTGCACTCTCCCGTCATTTTGTTTGGTGGAACAAAAATAATAAGTTGCGCCTCGCATTTTTTTGTGTGACAAGCCACATAATCGTGAAAAAAGAAAACACTCAAAGCACAATATATATATATAACATGACAACGACGACGAATATACCATCCTCCTGCAGAATACTCTTTTCAACACAATCCGGAAGAGCCCGAGCTTGCGCTCGTCGTGCGGCTCGGTTACTCGAAGAACGTGCTGGCGTCCAAGTGCTTCATCGATCTTCAGTCGACGAATACGTGAAGGACGATTTGAAAATTCTTTGTCATAGCGACGCTTTTCTCCTTTTCTTTGTCAGTACAACCGGAGAAGGAGAGCATACAGACACCATTCGTCAAACGTGGAAATTGCTGTGAGTTGTGGTGTGTTGTGTGTTGTTCTTTTTATGGGCTCACAAATCCTCACGTATCGCAGCCTGCAAAAGTCTCTGCCGTCGGATTTGTTTCAACGAACGCAATTTGCTATCTTCAATTTGGGGATCGAGCTTATGGTCCGTATTTTTGTGCCGCTGGAAGAAAATTGGCCGTTCGAATGTTGCAATTGGGAGCGGAGTTGTTGTGCGATCCTGGATATGGGGATGATATGACGGCCAATGGTGGTGTGTTTGCGGATTTGGATGTTTGGTTGGATGAAATATTATTGCCAAAATTTGGAATAGCCAAGGAAATTAATCAACAACAACAGACTGGACGAAATCCGTATCGGTTGTCGCTCATGTCGTCAATATCCACCGAGCCGAGTCACGAGCTCAACATTGAAGAATGGCAGCAAGAAACGTTCAAAGAGTCCTATAAATCGTTTTTCAAAAGTATCAGTCCAATGATGAGCTACAGCTACAATTCGGGTGAAAGAAATCTCGTCCACGAACAGTCCCAGCCACTTGTGGCCGTTGTAGAAAGCAATATACGGTTGACGGCGGAGGATTGGGAACAGGACACTCGGCATATTCGGCTCTCGGTTCCATTTCCTCAACAATCCATTAGTGAGTGGAGTTTGTCGTCCCTTCTGTACCTTGCAGGGGATATTGCATGTATATTGCCGATTAATTCTGCTAAGGAAGTGGATCGTTTATTGAAAGTCCTCCCCAATCGATACGGGATGGAGCGGACGTGGAGCTCGCAATGAGCCTTGAAGCGACAAATACCTCCGTTACAACAATCGGCATTTCATATCCTGACTGGCCAAAGCATTGCACCTTACGGGGCTGGTTGACGTTCTGCGCTGATATTCATGCGATACCCGAACGTGAAGATTTACGAGCCCTGAGTTTTTACTGTTCATTGGAGCATCCATTTGGATCGGAACAACGCGAAAAGTTGCTATCACTCAGCGAGACGCGTGGATCGGCCTTGTACGCGGACTTTTGCTTACGAGAAAAGAGGAGCTGGGCGGATGTGATTTTTGATTTTGATTCTTTGCGCGCACCGGGGTCGTTGTTGACAGTGGAAGCACTCTTGGCATTGCTATCCCCAATACGACCGCGCGAATTCAGCATTGCCAGCTCGCCGACCGAAGAATGGAAGAAAAGAGAGTCCTCGTTGGAATTATGTGTCGCTCATGTCGAAGGTACTACGCCGCTCGGTCGGAATTACCATGGATTGTGCTCCAACTATCTTTCGACGCTGAGCAGTGATGGTGATGTGGTGCGTCTATGGATCCGGCCCGGTAGTTTCCATCATCTCCCTCGGAGTGGCCCACGTCCCGTTCTTTGTATTGGTGCTGGTACAGGAATTGCCCCGTTAAGAGGTCTTTTGCGAGAGCGTCGTGCGTTGGGCCACAGCAATGATACTCTCGCATTCGGTTGCCGCAAGGAGTCATGTGATTACTATTACAAGAATGAATGGTGGCCTGAACTGACAATTCACACTGCCTTTAGCCGCGATCAATGGCATAAAGTATATGTACAGCAAGTATTGCAAAAGGCCGAGCGTGAGTACCAGCTGCTCTCTCAGCACATTCTGCACAAGGACGGTGCCATCTACGTGGCAGGTAGTCCGAAAATGGCCAAGGCCGTCAAAGAAGTCCTTGTGGAAAGTTTGGTGGCAGTTCTGGGGACGAGAAGCAAGTGCAACTCTTGTTGGCCCAGCGACAATTGGCCGGACTGTTGAGCGTCGAAGCCTGGGGTTAATACACAGATAGACGACTATCAGAACCGACCACTGTTCTTCCATTTCGTGAAGTCTAGCCTAGTTTAGACTGTCAATAACCCAGTATTAGATATTTCATCATTTTATTGCCTTAGTTACGCTATCGATTTTACTTCGTTCCTCACACGGACTAATAAGGGCAATGCGTATAATAGACAGGGAATGGCACAACATCACGAACCGACTGGACACCACAGACCAACATGACCAAGCGATCAAAGCCCATACCCCAACCTCCATGAGGCTGCGAACCCGACTTTCGCAGATCCAGATACCACTGAATGGGCGACACATCCATGACCCGCTTTTCAATCTCGGCGTTCAATTTGTCAAATCGATATTCACGCATGGAACCTCCGAAAAGTTCGCCGACACGTGGACACAACAAATCGAACGACTCACATTCACCGCTGCCGTCATCGCACTGTTTCATGTAAAATGACTTGATTTTCAACGGCCAGTGTGTGACAAAGACAAAAGCACCGACTTCCTTGCCCTGCTTGACCCACTCCTCACGCTGATCTTCCGAAATGGCCATGTACCCAAAGTAACTCACCAGGAGTTTCTCGTGTTCCGAGCCCAGATCATCATCGTGCGACGGGAACTTCTTCACCTTGACTCTCTTGAGTTTACCATCATCTCCAGGAATTTCTGTTTTATCTTTAATCAACTTTTGAATCAAATCCACAGCATCCCGATGCTTGATACGAACAAAGGGACGTTCCAGCGCCTCCAGAAGCAAGGTCCGCGTTGAGTCACATCCGTGGGTCGGAATTTACCATCCAACCAGTCAAAGTCGTCCTTGCAACGCTCAAATCCGTATCGAATGACATACTTGACAAACCGCTCGGCCTGCTGCAACAAGGTCTCCATATCAATAAAGGCAGCTTCGTATTCGACGTGCAAAAACTCGGCGAGATGCTTGTTGGTATCCGACTTTTCGGCGCGGAACGATTTTTGGCACGTGTACACTTGTTTGAATCCCAAAATGGTCGCTTCCAACGGTAGCTGGCTCGACACGGTCAATCCCACTGGAATATCATTGCCTTCGGCGTCCTTGGAGAACATGCGAGGGGATACCGTGAACGTCTCTCCCGCTCCTTCGCAATCACTGACTGTCATAATATTGGGATCCGTCAATTGCACATCTTCCATGTCCATGAATTGATGCACCGCCAGATTCAACTTGGATCTTATTCGAAAAATCGATTGCATGACTTGGGCACGGAATCGAATGAACGGCAACTGACGCAAGGCCGTCATTTTCTTTTCCGTTCCCTTTTGCAAAGGGTAGTTGACCGGGTCTTCGACTGAACCAATCAAACGCACCGTCGTGACATTCATTTCGAACGCTTGTGTGGCGGTCGGGGACTGAGAGCGATGGTGCCTTCCACCACTACGGCGCATCCCATACTCAAGTGCTCAATTTGCGACAATTGCTCAAATGTGAGAGCTCGAAAGGGATTTCCGTCATCTGCAATGTCCTGATAATCCTGTTCCGAAGCAAGACAATTCAAGTTACCGACTTGTGTCCCATCGTACAAATCGACAAAACAATCGATCCTCCACCGCCGACGCGTGTACGACGAACCCAACCGTAAAATTGCGTCTTCTTGTCCGCAATTTGCGTCTTGTCCTGATCGTGCAAGCGTGAGAGCTGCGCTAGAGATTGAGGTGCTAGTTCGTCCGACATTGTTGCGCAATAATGATAACAACAACAAGCTTTTTATTCCTCGTTTTGCGTTGGTCGGCAAAATGGCGATGCGAGAATGGTAGCGTCGTTGCGCGGTCGGTGCCTCTCTCATCCTCCACTCGTTCACAAAAGTATAGTGAAGGAAGTAGCGCGCCGGCAGGAATCCCAGAGGACGGTTGGTACTCCATTCGCTACAATACAATTGGTCGCGCAACTGCATCCGGTATTGGAATTGTCTATCATGGACGATCTACACTTAAGTGAAGTGGTGCCGGTTTGGATACCTCAAGCTAAGGGTTAAGGCGGTAATATCTTTTATCGAAGAAAAAAGCTTATTTTTTGTTTATATTTATATCATAGAATTCATTACTCTCAAGCAGTCGCCTTGGCTTTCAAGGCACCATTGTTGGCCATTTCTTCCGCCACCAACACAGCATTCAAGGCCGCACCTCGCAACAATTGGTCACCGCATACAAAGAACTCCAATCCATAATCACCAAAGATGAGACTCTTGCGCACTCGACCGACTTCCACATCGTACTTTCCAGTCGCCGTCAAGGGCATGGGGTATTGCAGTTTGCTGGGATCATCGACCAATTTGACACCGGGACTGTCGGCGAGTACTTTACGTGCTTCTTCCACGTCCACTGGCTTTTCCGTTTCGACAATAATGACTTCGGAATGCGCGCGGATGGTGGGAATACGAACGGCCGAACAACTGACCGGGAAATCGTCCGGAAGACTGCAAATCTTGCGTGACTCCCAAGCAACTTTCATTTCTTCCTTGGTGTATCCATTTTCAAGGAATTTGTCAATCTGCGGAATGACATTGAACGGCAAGGGATGCGCAAAGATTTTATTTTCGACAGCTTCGCCGTTCAACAGCTTCAATGTGCCTTGTTGCAGTTCATCCATACCTTCTTGACCCGCTCCTGACGACGCTTGATAGGTGGACATGATGATTTTCTTCAAACCATACAGTTTGTGCAGAGGCCAAATGGCCATGAGACCGATAGCCGTCGTGCAATTGGGGTTGGCAATCAACTTGCACTTTTGGTTTCGGCACCGTTGATTTCGGGGACCACCAAAGGAATGTCCTTTTCGTATCGGAATGCGGACTGTTGGTCGAAGGAAAGAATGTGTATGTTTATACTTTGTCAGAACGAGAATAACCAATAGAAATCAAAAATACAAGAAAGCACAAACGCACCGAATTGTCAATCACCACACAACCGTCGTCCCCTTCAATCAGCGCCTTGGCGTGCTCCAAGGCAAAGTCACCACTGACCGCCAAGAAGACTACATCACATTCCCGAGCCGCCGCGCGATCAAACAACTCGACAGTGACGCTGCCGTACTTCTCCGACTCGACCGTGCTTCCTGCCGATCGCGAACTTCCGAAGATACGTAATTTGGAGACGGGAAAGTTGCGATTCTCGAGACATTCGCGGATTTCTTTGCCCACGGCTCCCGTGGCACCGACAATACCGACGGTGTACGACATGCTGAGCGAAGGAGGAGCTCGGATCGGCATTTTGGTAGAAGAATGTGTTGATGATGATGATGAAGGAGTAAACGAAGATCCAACGACAAAGGCTCTGCGAGAACTCAACGAGGAAGCAGCAGGTGTAAAAGCAAAGGAAGAAGTAGCACCAAATACAAGGGCGGTAGCTAAGGCGGTAGCACTAAACTTCATGTTTGAATCAACCCAGCACAAGAGCTTGGCGTGTTGTGTGTGTCTGATGAAGGAACGAAAGAAAAAAGGTGAAACGTTCGATGAAGCAACCGAAAGAACCAAGGTGTTTCTTCGCGTCGTTCAGAAACTACCAACTATTTGATATTTGGACGGTGGAAAACGCACGGTGAAGCAAAGGACAGACGAAAAGGAATGAGCGTACGGACGGAGTACAGACACCGTAGCTAGACAGTTAAGGTTCATCGAATCATCTACTACCTACTTGCGGCTTTCTTTCTATTCATTTACTTTCTTCCACATCCATTTTACTTTCTTCTGCTTCCACATTCAATTCGTTGAACAAAACTGACCCTGGTATTCCATGAGCAACTTGGTCGATCGCTTCACATCATAATACAATTGAAAGCACAATTCCACATCTTCCAGTTCCACCAACGACCGCTTTTTGCGTTCCGCTTGCAATTGGGACATGGTAATCAGATGCATCGCATACCGTAACGCCGTTTCACTCGCAATGCGTGTCAACAACTCCAACGCCGTCGGTGTCATTTCCACTTGTTCTTCCGTACACCGCACTTGCAATATTTGTCGCAACTCGTCCACTCCGTACGGTTGCGTCGAAATGATCATGAGACGGTCCAACAAATCAAAGGGAATGCCGTGCGCACTGGTGTACTCCGTTCCGCGGATTTTGGAAATGCCCCGATTGGTCGCCATGACGACAAACGGAGCGAGTTCGGATTCCAACGCGCGGTTGAGGAAACTGAAACATTCCATATCGAGCATGTGTACTTCATCGAGGAACAAAACGCCCGGCACCAAAGTCGCCCGTCCTTCTTCCCGCCACTCGGCGACTTTGGCATCAATCTGATCGCGAATTTCTTGACGAATTTCGCCCGTGTCTCCGGCAAACAGTGCCAAGAATCCCTGTTGACGACTGTTAATGACATCAATCTCGTGCAAACTGACGGTATGTGTGACTTCTTGTCGTTTCTGCAATTCTCCTTCCGGTGTTTGCACGAATTTGGTCGTACTACTGACGGCATCGTAATCACGAGAACGGGTGAAACTGCGTCCCAATTTTCGAATCTTGCCCGTCCCTTGTCAATGCGAATGACATCTCCCGCCGACACTTTTCGGCGCGCAACATTTCAATCATTTTACTGCCCAAATCATAAATCGTCTCCATTTCGGTCGTGCACAGTGTCAATTTTCCGGCCGTCTTGCTCTTTTGCGAGTCGCCCAAGAGCGAATCAATTTGAATTTCTACCACTTCTCCTTCAATCAGTTCTGTTTCTTCGACAATTTGCACTCCCATGGCACGTCGCACGGCTTGTGTCAGTGCCTCTGTTTTCGAAATATCCCTCGAGTAGACTTGCGACGCACTGAGATGAACAAAGGGGACATCTTTTCCTAATTCTTGCGACAATCCCATTGCGATGGCAGTCTTCCCAGTTCCTGGTTCGCCTGCGATTAGCACCGATCGCCCTCCCAATTGTCCTCCTTGAATCATTTTCAAGACCACGCCCATGGCACGCCGCGCGGCGGTTGTCCAATGAGATTGCCCGCCACAGGCTCCAGGAGTTCGTTCAAGCCCAAGCCGTGAATGTGCGAATGCGCACCGACGCGTTCGAGTTGTGTGACGTCGGTGACGTTGCTGGTGAATTGAATATTAGTGGATGTCATTCTTTCTTTTAGTATTCTTTTAAAAGAATAATTGACTGCTTATCAGAAGATCTCGTTTGGCTGTTTTTTTGCAAGAAAGCTTTTTTGCTTGGAGGTCGCACGCTTTTCGTCCCTCCGTCGTCCGAGTGACGAGGAATAGGGCTAGGGATAGGGAGAAAATAATAATGCTCGAAACGAGTGTATTATTATTTCCTCTTGACAAGGTCTAGTCGAACCAAGCAAATCAATTCAAAGCAATGAATATATATATATACATAGGTGACTCACACTTCTGTTAGAATACTGTTACCATACTTCTAGTGAGAACAAAAACTGGGAATCCAATCGGCGAGACTGAATTCACCACACAACAAAAAAAGGATTGCAATCGGCAGGCGTGGACCGTTTTCGATGATCGTCTTCGGTCAAGAATGTATCGTCTTCATCCGTCGCTTCGGTACGAAAGGTGATGGTGTGTCGATGCGAAGAATTGTCAGACTCGTCATCGTCCATCAAGGACTTGTTGGACGAGACGCCGCGACTTTGCGGCGCGTCTTGCGTTTCTTGCTTTCTGGCGGTTCGTATGCGCTGCGAACCGATGCCACGGATGGTCCTTCCTCCGTCGTATGGTTTGCATTCGCGTGATACTGCGGAGGCAGAGGCGATGCAATGGTTTGGTGCGTTTGCTGCGGAGGGGCATAGTACACGGGCGGGGACGCGATCGGCGGCGGCGGCTGGTAGGGGACCTGCGGTTGCTGATGTGGCGGAGATTGGGCATATTGCTGTTGCTGCATCTGCGGCGACTGGTATTGGGCGAATACCGGCTCTGGGGGCGGTGACTGGTATGGATGAAATAGCGGCTCTTGTTGCGCCTGTGGGGGCAAGTAGTACTGATTAGGTTCCAGCTGGACCAATGGTGACGGTGATGAGCGCTGATTTAGCGATTGCTGGTACACTTGTTGCTCCTGTAGATCCTCGGATACGCTCCTTTGTGCCGATATGCAATCCTCGACGGGTCCATCGCGAAACACATAAGGGTTCGGTCGCGAGTACTTGTCAATTTCTTCATTCACCAGAGTACTATCAAATGAACCCAGCTTGCTCATCTGGGGAGATTCTGCCAATACGAACTCGTTGGTTTATTGGGATTTTGTTTAGGTTTCCATGGAGAGCGTTTTGCCGGAGGAGAAAACGTATCATTCACCTGGGGAGCGAAGGTGTTTGCTTCTTGTGGGATTGGTTCTTTCGTTATCGGCTCGGAAGCGATACTAGAACCAATCGAAAATCCCCACTTCTACGGGCCTTGTCCGATATTATAGAGGAAATTGCGCTAGCGCTCGGGCTGCTGGTTGCATTATTCATCTCCTCTGTCATTGACGGTCCAGTGTTACCACGACGGAAAGAAGAGTAAGTCGGAGAGTGGGCAAACGTCTCCACCGGTTGCTGAGCTTCCGGTTCGTCAAGTTTCACCAAAGAAGGCACGCAATAGTCCTGCGCTGAAAAATTTATGGTACCACAGCCGCCGCTTCTGAAGATACCAGGATTGACAAACGAACCCTGAATATAGTTCGCAGGGTTGATATGCGAAACGCGCAGAGGTCCCACGTCGCTGCTGTCGAAGGAAAGTGTATTGCTTTCCATAAGGACACACTCTTGACCTTCCTCCGCTGTTCCCTCCAAGGTGCGAACAGAAGGTGACTTCCATTCCAAAGCGAGCCCTTCGACCTTGGCACTTGAGAGACTCTCTTCCGGGGCAAATGGAAATGATTTTCGCAGGCATTCTTCGTGCTGAGAACTTCATCAACAACATGCCTAGATGCGTTAGCATCTGCCAAAGCCTCTTTGTCAGCGTTTCGAAAAGTTATCACTACGAAAGTCGCTCAGGTCACTTGCATCTGACGTCGATACTTTTGATGCTGCAGCGTGCTTCCTCGAAACATCAGTGGCTTCACTCTGACTTTCAGTATCCCCATCAAACAGTGAAGGAATAGTAGAAGAGAATGGCTTAGGTGGAGGTGAACCTGTACGTCTCCATGTATCGGCGAAGTCTCGGAAAGAAAACGATGAAGAGTCCTTGTAGGGCGTCGTTTCTCGGTTCCCCTGTGTTTCAGAATGGACCCGGTTTCCCTGAGTGAGTTTCCAATGTCTTTCATGGGAATTGATGACACGCTCGAGGCAGGTGATAGTGGGTGTATTTCACGGCGCCATTCATTTTCCGCATCCTTGCTCCGTCCTGTTGCGGGTGTATCATCGTGGTTCACAAAATCGAGTAGTGCATTGTGGATGCTTCTGAAATCTTTTCTTGTTTCATTTCCAGTTTCCGGAACATCGTCCGAGATATTGGTCTTTGCATTAGAGTCATGTGTATCTGAAGCAGAAAGGGTTTGTTCCCATAATTCATTCATAAAGTCAGAAACAGCGCCAGATGATGCTGATTTGGCGCAAAACAAATCATCGTGTCGATCTTCATTGCTTATCGACTGATGAGAGTCTGCACCGCGACCGCTTTGACCAGAAGTTGCGTACGGATTGAATGATTGGGTAATCGTTGTTTCCTTCAATGCTTGTTCGGAAATTGCACCTCGGCTTGTCGAATGGTATGAGCCCGTCTCACTAGTTGCTTGATCGGACGCTCGTCGACGACTTTTGATCCACAATTTCTTCAGACGTTTCATATCAATTTCAGAGAACAATTCCTCCGCTTCCGTCGTTCTATTTTCGATGAGTTGGTTTAAGTGCTCTTTTTGCTACTTGGTGCGTGAAATATGTTTCTTTTCTTCTTCGGTTCATTCTTTGACTCCAAAGTGTCCATAGTGCGCAATATATTCTTCACGTATAAAACTTGCGATCGCGCCAACTGTTCGGGCGTTTCTTGTGAACATCTATTGCTGTCTGTTTCACGAAATGTATGACCGTAAAACGTTGATGCCACATTTAACACCTCCAATTGTGATTGAAAAACTTGCTCATGTTGTGAGTTTACAGCCCCGGTGGTTCGGCTTGGTACGTAGTCCGGAGGGCAGTGTCTTTCAAGTTTCTTGCGGTACCCATGGTCGGAACATTCTTCTGTGGACGGCGTATATCGAGATCTTCAGAGTACCCGTCACTTTGCACGTGGCGAAGCTGCGATCGCACCGACAGTATAGCTGTTGAGTGCGTTCTGACGGGATCTCTTCGACGGGTCACGCTATCATAAGTCGATGACTTGGGAAGAGATGCGCTCCATATACTGCCACCAGAGTACTTTGACGCGGACGTCGTACTTGACAAATCCGACTGGGATCGAAGAATCTGCCCTCGTTGGGAGCTTACAACTCCTGACGGTTCTGCCTGGTTGGTCCGGGAGGCGGCGTTTTTCTCGCTTCCTTCGATACCTATGTTCGATACGTTCCTTTGGGAATGAGATTGCCGAGAGCGAAGGCGTATATCGAGATCCTCAGGCTGTCCGTGTGAAGTCCCATTCGTTTCTACGTGGCGAAGCTGCGATCGCACCGACTGAATGGCTGTTTGCTGCGTCCTATTGTCACCGGGTTCGGGATCTTTTCGCGTCGGCGACAGAACGTCACTAAACATATTACAATCAGAGTCCTTTGAGGCGGACGTAGCAATAGACACATCCGATTTTGATCGAATAATTGGCTCTTGTTGTGACTGTGTGGGTGATTCTGCTTGGTATGTGGTCCGAGAGGCAATGTCTTTCACGTTTCTTTCGATGCCCATGGCCGGAACGTTATTCAGTGGAGGTGACTGCTGATAAGGACGACGTCTATTGTGATCAATAGGTTGTCCGAGGGAAGTATCGGTGGCTCTTACGCGGCGGAGCTGAGATCGTACTGACCGAATAGCTTCTTGCTGCGACCTGCTGCCATCAAGCTCGGAATCTTTCCGACGAACCGCGCTATCATACGTCGGCGATTCGGCAAGAAATTTACTGGTAGGACTACCGTCAGAGTCATTTGAGGTGGAGGTCGCACTTGACTCATCCGATTGCGATCGACGAATTGGCTCGTTTTGTGATTCAGCAACCTCCGATGATTTGGTTTCGTTCTGGACGCGGAGAGTACTATCTTTCACGTTTCTTTCGATGCCCATGGCCGGAACGTTATTCAGTGGAGGTGACTGCTGATAAGGACGACGTCTATTGTGATCAATAGGTTGTCCGAGGAAGTATCGGTGGCTCTTACGCGGCGGAGCTGAGATCGTACTGACCGAATAGCTTCTTGCTGCGACCTGCTGCCATCAAGCTCGGAATCTTTCCGACGAACCGCGCTATCATACGTCGGCGATTCGGCAAGAAATTTACTGGTAGGACTACCGTCAGAGTCATTTGAGGTGGAGGTCGCACTTGACTCATCCGATTGCGATCGACGAATTGGCTCGTTTTGTGATTCAGCAACCTCCGATGATTTGGTTTCGTTCTGGACGCGGAGAGTACTATCTTTCACGTTTCTTTCGATGCCCATGGCCGGAACGTTATTCAGTGGAGGTGACTGCTGATAAGGACGACGTCTATTGTGATCGATAGGTTGTCCGAGGAAGTATCAGTAGCGCTCACGCGATGTGGCTGCATTCGTGTCGACTTCACTGATGCTTGTTGCGACCTGTTACCGCTGGGTTCGGTATCACCAGTCGGGGATTCGGGAAAATTCTCTGTCACCAAGTCAATATCGGATAAAGACGTTGCTTCTGATTCATCCGACTGTGATTGTAGAATTTGTCCTTGTGGCGGGGTTAAAGTCTCTAATTGTTTGGCTTTCTTGTAGGTGAAACGGGGAGCGGTGTCCTTCGCACTACGAGCAATACCGAAAATCGGACCCTTTTCTGTGAAAGCAGTGACTGACAGGGACGTTTTGTATTTGCCTGTAAAGTCCCGGTACCACTCATATTCCTAAGCTGCAGTTGCACCGACCGGGTTGAAGGTGGGTGCGACAAATGACCGCTGTCAAACCGACTGGAGTTTTGTTCAGTTCCGCCTCTGACGTTGTCATTCGTTGACGATCTGGAGCGGTCTTGAACCAGAAAGTAATTGTCCGACTGTTTTGCTTTGGGTATTTCATGTAGCACATCCGCTTTTGATTGGAGATTGCTGCGTTGTTGTGACATTGCACTCCCCGATAGTTTGGCTTTGTTCGAGAAACGGGGCATAGTGTCGTTTTACTGCCTGCAATAGTTAAGATCGGAGTCTTCTTTGTGGAATCGATCGCTTGTATTGAAATTTCATATCATGATCCTGAGAGTCTGCGACAAATCTATCTGTAGCGGCATCATCTCTACTTTCTTCGTCTTCTTCCTCATCAATAGTAACAGAGGTTGTATCTCCCCAATGCGTCCGTCTCCTGCCGCCAGCGGATCTCGACCCAATGGATATGCACGATTCGTCCTCAGTCTCGTAGCTAAATTCGTGAGCTTGCCCTGGTTGCTGCGACGTAATTGGCTCGAGTGTCGTTATTGTAGTGTTCCCAATGGATGATCTTGTATCCATTCCCTCTCGTCGTCAATCCTCCTTCGCGCACCAATAATTCCCGAGTACGATGGTCGCTCCTTTTTCTCGCCTCTGTATACGATAGAGCTGACGAAGCAATCCCCATGAGTTGTTGAAAATCTTCCGTCTCGAAACTCGAGGCCCCTCGGGCGGTTCGAGCCTGGACAGATGGTTCATTAATTTATTGATCTTTTGATCAATTTTGCCCAGTGCATCTGAACTAGTACTGACATCGCTTCTTGTTTCTTCCTCTGTTGTTTCTACTGAACGCGCTGGTTGCTGCGATGATTTCGGTGGAGCGGATTGTTTGGTTGATTTTCGATCATCAGGGTTCTCTTTTTCTTCTCGCCTGTCGAGTGCAAATGTCACGGACCGGTCCTTGGTCTTCATGGCCGATGACACCCGAGACACCGATGATGATGATGGTGACTGCTGTTGTTTTGGGCGGTCCTTTGGTGTTTTTCTCAATTTGATACCAAAATTCCCCTTTTTCTCGACGTATCATGGCTGGGGCTCTTTTGATTTGCCAAGCCGCGTATTCTTCCCGACACGGACAGCGGCGACATGGCGTTGGAGGCCATCATCGCTGAATGACCAGCGGTACTTTGTTGTTTGATTTCTGCTGGCCTTGTTCTCCTCATGGTCGTTTGCTGTTTCTCTGTTAAGCGTTCGACGCCCCTTTCATTCGAATTTTCTCCTGCGCGTTGTATCTTTTTTGGCGATGGAGAATCGCCGAGATGGTGGCCGCCTGGCGCGGAGGTCGGATCGGGACAAACAATTGGGGTGATGTTTTGGTTATTTACGGATTCGGTACTCAAATTAAGGCAGTCTGGTCCAAAGTGTGGAAATCAACTCGCTCCGTAGGATAGACAGACCGAAGCTTCTCCGCATCCACTGACGAATTTCTTTCACGAGGCGTTTGCCATCAATCAAACCGACCATGCCATCTTCCAACTAGAAAAAAAGAACATTCCGACGAAACAGGGTCCTACTCGGCAAACCTCCTTATCGACCTATTCATCGCTACATTTACTTTTGCTTTCCGGGAGAAAAGAAGTGCGAACAAGGAGAAAATGAGAGTCACACGAGATGTTCTGTATCTTTGTTATGCGTTGACATGTTTCGGCACGCTGGCATCTGCCTTTGCCCTCTTTCGAAGCCTACAGCTGCGTCGCTCTATCAGAATAAGTTTTGCAACTACCGAAACCATCACAAAGCATATCCGACTGTCCCCGCATGTACGACACCCGATTGCGAGATCGGCTGTGGGAACGTCTTGAAATTGAGGAAGACGATGAGCCGATGTGGTACTTGCTCAATTGCGTGGCTGGCTCCGAAATGGATTTACTGTATCAATGCCGAGAGTCGTGTGGACATATGGATGATGTCGTCCGTTTCATCGTCCCGACGGTGAAAAGACTCGATCGCATGGAGCCAAACGCATGGTGACGGAACACAAGGTCAAATATCTGGGCTATGTGTTTGCGAAATTGCGCCTGTGCAAAGCAACTTATGAACGGATTCAACGTCTTGATTTGTGCCGATCATGGATGGGGACCGTGAATCATAAGGCTATCGTAAGCTACCACCGTCGCCGTTGGCGTTGAATGAAGACGAAATTGCCAGTTTTGGACTCGAGGAATGGGTTGACGAGGACGAAACCTTAGAGCAATGGGCCAATACCGAGGATGCTATATTGGATAGCGGAGACGAAGATAAATCGGGTCCTCAAATCGATACAGAGGCCATCAAATCGTTCTTGGGACTTAAAGTCGACGACATGGTCAAAGTGACAGCCCGCAATAAGTTTTTCAACGAAGACGGTGTTATTCGTCGTCTGAAAGATGGAAAGATTATGGTTCGCTTCCTCACTTATGGAACCATGTTTGAAGAGTGGCTGGATCCGTCTGATGTACGCAAATTAACTGATTTAGAAGCCATGCGGGGCTTGTCAGGACCGACACAGCCTATTACGCAAGACGACCTTGACGGACCAGCTCGAGGCCGTGATTACTTTGATGCTTCCAGTAATAATGACTTTAATCGTCAGCAGCTTCGACAAGGACCGCAAAGGAATCGACGTCAAGATCGAACAGCGGATCGGTTTAATTCAGGCGGAAGTTTCGCGGAACAGCAGACGAATGATCGCAACTGGGACTGGTATCAAGAGCAACAGCAGAAACAAAGTGGTTCGGATCAGCCTTGGAAGGCAGGTTCGGGTTCAACAGCTGCTGATAGGGGTGATAAGGACTGGGCTATGGGTGATGTAGAAAGTCAATGGGGACGACGCCAAGTCCCTCAGAGACAACAACGCCGTAATGAGCGCACTCAAAATGATAATCGCAAGGTAGCCGCATCAGGTGGCGATGAGGATTGGAGCGCCTTTGTTTCTTCGTCAAGCTCATCTTCTGAAAAGGATTCGAGCGAAGATGATTTCTTTGCTTCTTTGATGAGTGATTTGAAAAGGATCTGAAAATGTCGATTCAACGAGTGGTGCGAGATCATCGTCAAGCTTGGGAGATTCAGAAGACGACAGTAGTTTCTTCGATTCGTTGCTCGATCAGCAGAATGATCCCCGCCACCCAAAAGATCTTACACAACTAAGTCTTCCCGCAACAACCGTCAAACGGCCGAAACGACTACAGCACGCGCGAAAGATCAACACAGACATTCAGAGAATACCAGGAAGACACATCAGGTCCATCTTCTGGAAAGGATTCCAACGATGACGATTTCTTTGCTTCCTTGATGGGTGACTTGAAAGGGACTTGAACAAGGTCGATCAGACGAGTGGCGGCAGGTCATCTTCAGCCTTTGAAGACGACAGCAGTTTTTTCGATTCATTGCTCGATCAACAGGATGTTCCCCGAAACCCAAAAGATCTTACACAACCAAGTCTGCACCCCGCAACAAACGTCAAACGGTCGAAACGACTACAACAAGCGAGAACGGTCAACACCGAATTTTGGTGAATCTCAGGAAGATAGCAATTTCTTTGATTCTTTGCTGGATGACTTGGATGCTGACACCAAGTCGACAGCAAGTAAGCAGCCCGAAAGAACAAACCAACCAGCAACATCTCGTGACGGCGACGACGATTTCTTTGCTGCATTGGAAGCGGAATTGGGAGGCGTGTCGGGTGATACTTCAGATTTCTTTGCACAATTGGAGTCGGAGCTGTCGTCACCGTATGATGATGCGCAAGACGAACCGAAAAGGCGAAGACACAGCAAGACGATGGTGATGTGTTTCAGGCTGCAGAAATAACGGCGACTGCGGAGATCTCGACAACTACAAAAGCAAAGTCATCGAGCAGCAAAGCCGCTTCCACTCCAACAGCAGCTACCAGCAACTCTGCCACGCCAAGTTCCGACAGTCTTTCCAAGTGCACCGTGCCGGTTCTAAAAGAGATGCTCCGGGAACGCGGATTGAAAATTTCTGGAACAAAGGCCGATTTAATTGACAGATTAATACAGAAATAAGCAATTCGAACTGAACAAATAATAAAATCTAATATCGCTTCATGAATCTATAGACAGGTGCTCTACAAATAATAAAATCTAATATCGCTTCATGAATCTATCTCTCGTTTTAGACAGGTGCTCTACGACTCTGCGAACTTCCAAAAGAAGAAAAAATCGTTCAATCGCCGGTATTTTAAGCACTTCACCAATCACAGGAGTATCTCGCATCGACTGTGCGGCAATCGGAAAGAACTGACCAAACAGATACACCAACCCATAAAACTGTAATATCATCCCGAAAATGGGCCACCGAACCAATACCAAAAAGACTCCACCGAAGAACGCAACAATCCCTGCATCCGATCGGGCCGACTGAAGAAACGAATCGTACGGGAAACTCCAATCGTCAACGTGAGACCCGTCAAGAAGAGAATGTCTCCCAGTGCCAGCATCGCCGAATCAAACAAAAGAGACAACCTAAAAGAGAAATAAACACCCCATAAAGAGGAGCGCCGTCCCGATTTTTGTGTTGTCGCTGAACATTGTTGTGAAATAAGAAGCGTCTGCTTGAAATGGCGGTTTGTTAGGGTATAAATGGCGGCTGTAAATGAATAAGGAGAAACAACAACAACGAGCGACGTTGAAAATGGAACGCAACGATGAGAAGCGAGGAAGGGTCGACGAGCGAGCCCGGCGCATGCAACGGAAAAATTTAGCATATGTGTAAACACATGATCTATCGTACCGGTAAAGACCTTGACATTAGAACCGTTAACCTTACTGCACCTCGACGATTTCAAACGAAAACAACCACCATATAACCTTGGCCTACCTAACTAAAAACTACAAGATAAGGCAATCATTATTGCATTTCTTCACTCTCAACTTTTTCCTAAAATAAAAGGATTCATATTTCATTACTTTTCTCAACGATACTGAGGCTGCTGATATCCGTAATACTGTTGTTGCAGTGGCGGAGGAGCAGCTTGTCCATACGTGTACGGCTGCTGCCCATGAACTACACCAAAGCCACGGGGCGCCAAAGGCGGCGGACCACCATTGCTGGATTGCCCGTGCACCACCAACATGCCAGCTTGTGCAGCAGCTGGATCCCATGGCGGAGTACTCATAATGCCCTCCTTGATCTCCTTCTTCGGTTTAACACTACCGATTTGTCCCAGAGTCGCATGTGACCCGACCATTTTGTGTGCCGCCGGCGGCAATGGCTCGCTCTTGTTGCTCTTTTTTCTTTTGGATTCTTCTTCTTGACGCTTCATGGTCAATTTCAGCTTTTGCTCCGCCGGTTCGTCAATACGATCCACATTGACAAGGTTTCGCATGGCCTTTTCGAGTTCCGAAAGGTTCGACTCGTCATCTTCTGCTGCAATCAATCCGTTCATGGACAGTTGCTGCTGTCCAGGCACCTCAACAGGGGCTTCTGGTTGCGGTCCACCGTTCTGGTAAGGATGGAACGCTCCAGGACTGGTGGGTGGCATTCCATTGTACCCCTTGAGGATTTCACTGGCAATGTCATTGCGACTGGGCGGCTTGGGCGCAAAGGGATCGTCCGCTCCTCCATTCAAGACGGGAGCAAAATCATTAGTGGCATACGAAGGTTGCGCCGGAGCCGGAGCAAAGTAAGTGGGAGCCGTATAAGCGGACACGGCCGGCGACGGGGAGGATATCCATAATAGCCCGGTTGACTCGACGGCAAGGCCAAGAGGCCCGGCACCGGCGCCGACGTGAATGCCTGATTGTACGGCTGCGGTGGAGGCGGTGCCCCGGATAAGCCGGTTGAGGAGCTCCGGGATACGGCGCCGGTGCTTCTCCATAACGAGTGGGTGCCGAAAATGCGACATGACCGAGGCATCACTGTGCGGAAGTGCCGGAGTAGGCGGCGGCGGTGCACTGAAAAATCATCTCCTGCACCTCCCAACAAGTCTACTTCCGGCGCAGGAGCAGGTGCAGGCGCACTTCGATCCAAGTGCTGCTTGGATTCTTGTAGAGACGCCGTAATGGCACGCTGAAGCTCCGCCTCTTCTTCATCCCGAGTCCGCGGCTCATGAATCGCCGGAGGCAAGGCGTACCCCGCACCGCCGACGTCGAAGCGGCAACGCCCCCTTGACGCCCAACTCGTACACTTTCGGCATGGTAAAGAAACTCTGTCCATCAATGAACATGTCGTACTGCCGAAACCCCGGAGTGGCCGACATGGGCGGAGCCGCATGGCACACGACCTTCATGACGTGATTGCCCTTTCCGGACCAACTGTGATCAATGACACTGGTCCGCGTCGCCGAATAGTGAATCTCCTTTCCGTCGTACATGATCTGTCGTTTCCCGGACGTGACGGACCAAATGACGACAATCTCGTGCTCTTCGCCGCGGCAGTCCGTACCCGAGAGACCCTGAGCGAGGGCTTGCTTGTTGGGGAATCCAAAGCGCCTGTGTGTTGTGTATGTATGATGATGTGTGTTTGATAGAATGCGTGAAAATGCGAGAGAGATGCGTGAGGAAATAGAGCGCGAGAGAGATACAAAACGAATCGAAAGAGAGGAGAGACTCGTTGCGCACACTCAACGTATGTATTCATTCGTCTATCGGTACCGGTACTTACCAACGCACACGACGCTTGGTCGCCGCAACGCGCTTTCCGGCAGCGGCCGCTGTAAAATCAATCTGATACACTGGAAATGCAAGTGCCATTGTTCTTGTTTGACTGACGTTGAAAATGAATGAAAGAAATAAAAAGAACTATGAATGGCTAGATAGTTGGATGATCAATCAATCAATCAATCAGCCGAATCAACGAACGCAACCAAAAGCAAGAATGCTTCTTGCCGACCGACTGCGGCGGCGGTTGCGCATCGCACGAACGTGGAGAAAGTCAGTCGGACGAGCGAAAAGGATCCGTTTGGGCGGAAAAATTGTTCTACTGTCAGATTCGTCTTACTTAGTGTCACACTACCACCTGTCATTGGCACACGTGGCACAACTACAGGTTGTTGGATACAACGTTGCCAGCTTTACACGACTGCCCTGCTTCGGTACTGGTAGTTCTTATTCTACGTGAAAGTGTTCCAGTCCGTTTCACGGGACTGACTCGGAAGATCCTAAACTCTAATCAATCAGATCATCATCTCGTCTACGTTAGCAGCAACGCGTCACCAGGATGGAGAACGCATGTCAATCCAACGAAAAAAACAAACAAACAAACAAACAAACAAAACAAACAAATTATTAGAAGAATCAATACAATGAAAAACAAACAACAGCACCCACCATGCCAGGAGAATCCATTCCCTTCGAGGACCCGCTGCACTCGCCTCCTATTCGCTGTCGTCGCGGGCCCCTCAGTATTGCACCAATTGTCCTATGCAGCTGCAGCACAAATCCTTTTGCTCTTCTTCGCCGTCAGCCTGACTTTACAGGATTTCAAACACTATATACTTCAGTCGTCGCGTCGGCACTTGAAACGAACATTCAATCAAGTCGTTTTGGACGATCTCCTGTCGTTTGTGTTTCACCCAGAAACTGGTCTCATTTCCATGTGCACGACGGCGTGTTTGGGGAATGTCGCTCTCTATGCGTTGACAACGACAGCCGAACAGCGCGTTCAATGCATGCAACAAATACTGGACGGTGAAGCGGAACGAATTCTGACAGTACCGGGTGGCATTACAGAACTACTTCCCCAACGTGTGCAGTGGTGGTTATTGAACGAAGACAACAACAATGGTGAACGCAAACAACAACAACAGCACCCTGTCCTGCCAGCAGTGGAAAGTCTGTCGCCCGTCCTTTCGTCGCAAACTGAACCCGAAGGTGTCAACCTTACATTGTTGTTGTCCGATTTCAATAGCGAACACGATGACAATAGTAGCAGTGTCTTGTCGTCGTCCGAGGAATGCGCGTCGCCCACACAGGAAGAATCATTTCAGCCAACAACAACAACAACAGGAAGAAAAGACTCTCTTCTCCAAAGAATCATACTCCCATGGAAGTTCTGGGATCGCTTTTGAGTGACATGACGATGCGGCATGTCCAAGACATGCTCGAGTGTCTGCCGGGGCAGAATAGTCTCCAAGTGACAAGTGTCACCGCGGCAACCTTCTTGTGGGCCCAATTTCGGTACAGCAAACGAGCTCGTGCCATTGTATGGACCGTCTTACACGCATCCGCGTCCTTGACCGGCTCGGCTGTGTTGGCGGGATCGTTGTTGGTCTTGCTGGCCCGTCACCAGCTGTCACCGCACGACGACGACGAGCATCTCCTACCGACTCTTACTTTTCAAGGCATTCTTTCTCTTTACCAATGAGCAAACTGCAAACGGCTCGTCAAGCTGTCAAGAATGCCTTGAAAACAATGGTTCAGTCTGAACGTGCACGAAAAGTACAGGGTGTTCTTGCTGTTCTCGTGCTTGCTTACTTTGGTCAAAGAAGAAGAAGAAGAAGGATCCGCTAGAGGATTGCTTCGGTAGACGAAGCGTATACAAACGAATGAACTGTTTTGTCTAACCGCTAATCATGCATTTTTTCTTACTCAATTTTGTTTTGTGTCTAAAATTTTCTTCATATAAATCACGACACCTTTTGCTTTCTATTCGTCTTGTTATATGAAAAATATCCTCGTGGCTAGGTTTTTGTAAAGACAGCTCCGCGGTCGATTGATACGACGACGACGTGCATAGCAGCCCCATGCAACGAAACATACTACTAGTGCAAGGAAGCCGTAAATCATCCACACTGGGAGTTTCATCCACAACGAATAAAAGGCGGACGACGGCGATGCTTGAAAAGAATCCGATGCAAACGGTCATAACAAGTCTGCGGTGCACATAGTTCTCTCAACAAGAAGTCCTGTAACAATGTATCATGCGAGAAACACGCATCTACCATGGTGCGGCAATTTTGTAGTGTGGATTGCAGAGATTCTTCGTGACAGGGTGGTACTCCTTGTCGAACGGATGCACCCACAGAATGCCGATCATGCTCATTCCAACCGCCACTTCCGGCACCGTAATACGGTTCCATGTCCACAGCTACGTCGTGACAGTCCACCAGAAAGTGACACCAATCTTTTTCAGGACAGATGAATCGTTCATGACTCTCCGAATAATGCAACAGCTCGTCGGGATCCTGGTGATGATGATTCATCATGTGACGATCTAAATAGAACCGCGTCAAAAATATCTTTTGACACAGCCCGCATCGATACCAGAATCGATCTGTTTTGTGATGATGACCGTAGTCATGTCCTGTCGCATAAGAAGACGCATACGCAACCGGCAACTTGCGAGAAGGAATTTGCAGGGAATGTTCTTCGTGATGTCGTAGCACATCCGTTCCATGGAGAGGACAAAGACTCGCATCGCCAGATTCATCCTCCCGTCTTTCAAGCGTCAACTGGTCAATGTACTCCCACACAGTCGTCTCCTCGTTTCCTTGCCCTTGCCATTGAGAAAAGTGTCGCCGCAGAATTTCCCGAGCCGCCCGACTCTCCCAAGGGTAACAATAATAATCTCTATTATGCTTTGCTTCAACTGAGCGCAAATGTTCTCTTAATTTCTCTACATCAATTAGCTGCAGCATGATTCAGCGGCAACGAGCATTACTTGTTGTGGATAACACGTTATGTTTTATGATTGTTCACACAATAGAAATAATGCAAACTAATTTCAAAACGAAACGTATTATTGCATCCGTCCGCCTATCACGATGCGACGGATACCAACTGGACGATCACGATCTAGACTCTTAACCTTAGCTAGACTTTCGAATGAACCAAGTCATAGTTTTATATACAATACAGAATAAATGATATATGAAATATAGCCTCTTTGGGAGTAGATATAAAAGAAGGCTCATATCACTCCAGAGGAAACGAGAGTGACCGGAGCGTAGCGAATGCGGAGATGCGCAAGTGGAGGACGCGGTTTGCTGATCGTGAGAAACGCACTTGATCAATTGCGGTTTTGCCAAGATTTCGGAGTCGCAAAGCTCACTTGTGGAAGAAAGATCGTCGGCGAACGGTATCGTACTCTTCGAGAGCGTAGTAAAGTGTATCGATAAAAGGGCTACCGGTACGTTGTTGTCTCGCACAGCTTGGAGAAGAGCGACAAGAGCCTTTTCCTCCGAAAATCGACAAAAGGCAAACGTAGGATCCTTTCGGGAAGCGGAAAAACGTTCCACAAAGCCAAAGCTCGAAAGAAACTCCAACAGTTCAGAACTATCGATGTCTCGCGAAATACCCTCTAAAATGACGGTATCCTGAACCATCGGTCGGGCGAACGGCAGATCCAGCAGCGAAGCGACTCCACAAGTATGCGAATGGCAGTTTGAGGAGAAATCTGCTCACTGCGAATAAAGCTGATCACGCTCGTAATTTGCTTTCGCATGAATGCCAAAGCCTTCTCCTCTCTATTCTCAGCATCGTGATTGTGTAATCGAGTCCATCGAAGCGTATCATATAGCGCGTTTAATTCAAGGTGGCAATATTCCTCGTCAGGTGTAAGATAAAGAGACGACGATGAAGTGTGACCAGTGTCGTCCTCGCCTATAAAAACGTCCATAATTGCCCGGGAGAGCATCTCCTCTGTCCGTGGCAAAAGCTGGTGACTGCTAGTCGAACTTCGTCGAGTGCTGAAGAATAGAGCTCGGATCGAAGTTCATCGTCCACGCTTTCTGTTTGCAGCCCGGCCATGGATAGACGAAAACTGGAAGATGGAACACCAATTTCTTTCGGAAAGTCAAAAGACATTTCGCTATCGAACGAATCGCATGAGTCGGACCGTATCATGACAGCAGCAGTCTCGTGTCTTGTTTCTATTGCCTTTATTATTGTTTCGTTCCTTTTCGAACAAACTCTGATAACGTCGGGAGTTGAGCGAAGCTGACCCCGTTGATCAGTAAATCACACTGCAGAACGGCTCCGCTGGTGGTCGACGACCAAGCTATAACCTTAATAACGTCTTTTGACCTTGTCTTCCAAGTAAATTCTACAACCTCTGCGTTGCCACCTTCGCGAATAATGCTAGAGATTTTACATTTGTTCCAAAATATTCTTGTTTTGCCGCTCTTGACACTCCAGATGAGTTCGACATCGTGCTCGTTGCCTCGACAATCATTTCCTTTATGGCTTTCCGTTTCCTCTTCTTCTTGCCTGCCGAATCCAAATACCCTGCAGTAGAACAAAACGGCAGTAAGTTAGATGTTTGCTCCGTGATCCAACAATGATTCGCTTTGTGAAACCAGCTTTGCAAAAGCGACGCTTGTGTCTCGGAAGCAAAATAAAAGTGCAAACGAAAATGTCACCTAGCGACCAACGAATCCATTCGTATAAGTGCGAAACAGCTTTATAGAGACTCCTGTTCTCTTAAGCCCATAGTGCAAAAGTTCAAAGATTCCATTCTGCGCGAAAAGCACGCGGAGTACCGGTACGCACGCTGCTCGCAAGACGAGAAAGTACATATTATTATCGCGTAACTCGGAAGCAACGATCTTCCACCCAGTGGAGAGAGACCATGGCGGTTTCACGAAACAACAAATCCATTCACTCACCATCGTATTCGGCGCTTTGATTTTCGAATATAGCGGCCCGTATTTTCACAGGAAAAGTGAACACGATACGTTTGATCCGTGCGCGTGCCCATTGTTATCGTTCTTGGCCCTTCGGAGGCTCGTTTCCGTTCTTCCGACGGTTCTTCTTTTCTTCCTCTCATTGTAGACGAAGAATCATTTATTTTGAATTGTAATAAGATATGTGTTTGCTCTCGTTTTTGTTCGTCGAACAAATACAAGTGTCAAATAATAAAATTCAAAATCTTGTGATGTGTGTGATGATTTTTTTATTGCCACAGAAAGGAAAGGAAAGGAAACGGCGTGGGTGGAGTATCGCATTATTTTCGAGAAAGGTCTAAGTAGGATTTAACTCTCGACGTTTCTGTTGTCATTACATCACTGTTTCGCGCCGGCCGAGCTGTGCTTAAATGAAGATGCAGAGTGAGTTGACCAGATGATAACGCGGAGGAGATACACGTTGCTGCACGTTTGGAAACATTCGGTTTCTTGAATAGGATAAGAAGTACAGTCCGAACATTCGTGACTCGTGACCGTGAACTGTGAATTGAAAAAAGTGTCAATTCGGAAGACTCCATTTTGTTTTGATCTTGTAGAAGATCAACGGAAGTCATTTCTACTGAACAGCTCAGAGTTCGACAGCTACTCTGCATCTATAAACCCTATCCGAAATGAATAACGAAACACGAAACACAAAACATGAACAAAAAATTTTGAACATGTGCCATCTGTCCAACTGTCCGTCGTACGATAAGCAATGTTTTTTGTTTTGCCTTTTCCGAATGCTGGTAGTTCGACCATGAGATTATTGGGCCATCACCATCGCAAAAGAGCTACGCGCCTTCCTTTCTTGCTGCTATCCACATCCCATACCCCATGTGGTCATAAATATCCCGTGCCGTCAAATGATAATATCCATACAGATAGTATGCGCTCTACTGCTGATACATTCCAGCGAAGCTTTCGTCAGCCAATTCGGTGATGATTTCATTCTTTCTTCACGGCAATCTACGAGACGTCACTATCGTTCTTTCTTATTACATTATTCACGACGAGCAAGGCAGGCCGACGAATCCGATCGGCATGCTTTAGCCAAAGACGCGACAGCAGTTCAGCCAGAGATACTTTCCTCGAATTTCTGGGGCACTGTCACTATGAAACAACAACAGTCGTCTACGACGCTGCCACATGTACCGACACTGGACCAGGATGGACCCTTGCCGGAAGGAGCGTATTTCAGATCACAGAGTAGCAGCCAGGAACGTTGTCGCATGGGCGTGGCACTCGATATTCCTTCGTTGTGGGTCAATCTCAAAGAAGAACGAATCGAAAGCAATCAAGTGGTCGCCAAGCTTCAAGATTATGTCGAATCAGGCTTTCAAACCTTCCATCTTCGGTGTCAGACCGCGGAACATCAGCGGTGGGCCGAGACAAACATCCTGGGAAAGTTCAACCGCCAAACGCCATTCTTTTGTCGAAATCAGTGTCATTTCACGATTCCTTACTCGATCCCTGCACAAGAAATGACCGGCACAACGGCACAGCAAAGTCAAATGATTCGACAATCCATTTCCGAGATATTGGATCGAACGGATGCCGAAGGTATTCCTTGTTTGCAACTGAGAGGACCTCGCCGTATTTTTTGACATTTTGGATGTTTTGCAAGACATGCAGCGCGAAGGATATATCCAGTCCATTGATGCGCATCAATTGCCTCTGCTCCAGCAAATGCTGGCTCATGAATATGGATTTTCGTTGGATGCCATGCATTGGGACTCGAATCTACTCGACTTGTCCAAGTATCAAGGGCAATTGAACCACAATCGACAGACGAAACAGGACAAGCCTTTGATTTTGTCATCACCATTGGCGGGTGGATTGTTGACGGAACGATATTTGGGACAGCACGAAATGCCAAAATCGTGGGAATTTCGTTATATGGAACGATTCTACTGGAATACAGTGTACGATGAGTGGGCCAAGAGACGAAGGAGGAGTGGACAGGCGACGGAAAACACGAAGCAACGGAGAGGCTTTCCATCGGACCATGAGGACGAGGATACCGACATGGACAATGACACCCTTTGGACAATGTACCAAACACAAGTGCTGTCTTCATTGAATCGAGTGGCCCGTAAGCATTCTGTTTCGATATCCAGTGTCGTACTCCGATGGATGTTGCAGCTTGAGAAGGTATCGGGAGCCATTGTTACATGTCAGTTACTATACCCAGACGACGGACTTGTCCGTAAACCGCGAGAACAACAGTTACGACAAGTCTTTACATTTGCGTTAGACGAAGAAGACATGAACGAACTATGGGAAATTACTGGTTTGGAGAAACAAGGCAGTGAAGCAAAGGGATTAGATCTGCTGGATGAAATGGAGGAAGGATCGGGTGGTCTCTTCATTCCGTCAAAGAAGCGTAGAAGATAGTATCAGCTCTATTCAAGGAGGTATAAACCTCGTTGGCTCTATTGTCTTAGTTATCTCGAATTATGACGGGTGCGTACAGCTTCGTCAGCTAAGGTTAGAGTGACTGGTATTCCTGTCCCTAAGTACTCATCGTGCTACTCAAAGCTAGAATATTACTTAGACAGACGAAAACCACAACGGAAGTATGGACACTCCGTTGCTCAGGAAACGTGTCGTATAGACGATCTGGTTTTAGACGAGGAAAATCGGCGATATCGAAAACATAGAGTTGAGCTACGAATACATAGCAGCTTGCCAAACTGCGTACAGACGCTCGAAATTTGCGACCTTGACAAAAACAATCGAAAAGCGGTCCATTACTGGTATTGCTCATCCGTTCATCTTCAACGAATTCAATATTGAATCGAATCATCATTCAGCGCAGCAGCTGGAATAAAAAAGCAAAGAAATGAATTTCGCAGGCGCACGAGCGGAAGGTTTCTAGACGCCGAATCACTTGATCGAGTATCTCGTTACGTGGACGAATTAATCACAAAAACAACGCTCGGAACTTCTGATGACGGAGACTCGGAGGATGAATTAATCAGCCTTGGGAATATTGATATTGAAACAATTCAAAGCATGGAGAAGTTCATTTGGGTACTTTCCAAAGAAGACGAACGATTAGCCAATGAACTTGAGGATATTGTTTTCCAGCAGCAAGCTTCGCCCTCATCCCCCGACCGCACATTCGACAAGAAACATTATTCTCCGTCGATCAGTACATTAATGTATTTTCAAAAACAGACTATCTCAACAGTCTGGCAGCGAACAGTGTCGACGACGATGACGACTGCAGTACGCTCCCAGGGACTGTCATACTCGAAAACGAACATCCGGATATGCTCAAGTCCATTTCGAATTATATTGATTATACTTTGGCAGCTAAAGCAGCAACGAGTCAGCCTGAGATGAGCAATTACGAAAAGAATGAGTACCCTGCGGGCTATTCCGTCGAAAAGCAACTACAGATGACTCGGAGAGCGACAATATCAGCGAACCTTCATCACAGATGGCTGAATTCCAGAACGACGGCCCGGAAGCAATCGCCGCCAGCACAGACGAAGCATCGCGCATTCAGAGCAACGATACCGCTACTAGCACAGCCGGATCGGATGACTTGACGGCGCAAATAAGTCCCGAAACGCTGTCGCAGATTGGTGCATTTATTGATCTTGTTGCTCAGCGCAACAAAAAAGCCACCCCGTCCAACAACGATGTGATACGGAACGCAGCGTCCAGCTTCGAGGACGATGTCAATGTTGAAGGAGCTAGTAGTTCAGTAACAGGCGCCTTGAGAATGCCGGATGAAGAAATTCTTACACAGCTTTCCGATGATGCGAGTTTGGCTCTGAATGCAAATCCTGATTTGTTGGCATCTGTTGAAGCGTACATCGACAATTTGGCCAAAGGAGGCGTTCAAGCAACTGCTTTTACCGAGAAACTAGCACCGGGCGAACTACAGAAAGTCAAGGATCAACTTGAACAACTACATTTGGAAGGACAAACGGAGAATGAGAATTGTAGCGACATTCCAACAAAACTATCTGATGCGGTGGAAATATTGAATTGTATGAACCGCAACCACGAATCTGTTCCGTACTACATGCTGCAACCAAAGGAAGATGTACATCATCGTATGAGAAATGCTTCATTGGACCCTCCGGCAAGTTTCAGTTCAACACGATCAAAAGAAGACGAAAACGATTCGTCGGATGTTAACGACAGACCTCGTCACGATCCAGAACTATCTAGAGAGGCCCTCTCTGACACCAATCGTGATCAGATTAAGCTCGTTGACCTGGGAAGCGATACCGGAAAAATATTGGCGGGCACTTTCGATCAGGCGACGAGGAAACGAATAGCAAAGAAAAGAGTTCAAGATCTCGTCGCGATCCAGAACTATCTGCTGCTCTGATCTTTGACACCACTGGCGAGAAGGTTAGGCTGGATGTGGTTGGTAACGATTCTAAGGAAAATTCGCAACTCGTTAGAACCCCAGCGGCAAGCGCCGCAATTGATAAGACAATGCCACGTAACAGGATGGGCGGCCCCGAAATACTATTAACAAGCGGTCAAAGTAGCAATAGTACGAGTGGGTCTTACAAAAAAAAAGATAGGTGTGGAAGTTCAGCGGAGGAGCTTGAGCGTGATAATTCGAAAAAGAAAATGACGAGTGCATGTCAAGTTTGGCGAAAAGGCTCCCACCTGCACCGGAAAAGAAAATTCATCAAAAGGCAAGCATGTAAAATGCATGATGGTGATATGGGGCCACTTGCAAGTCGCGGGCAGTTCCGCGAAGCGCATGACGTTACCAACGCAGCTATGACCCAAGTCGAATCTCCCAGACCGAAAGACAACGAGGCAGAAGAGAAAGACCCAAGTGTCACAGAAGAACAAGTTGCAGCAGACATTCACAACCTGACAATTTTGATCAAAGGAGATAAAAGATCTTCCGAAGGAGATGAAGATATCGTTAAGAAATTTGCTTACTTCTGCTACCCGTTGGTCGGAGATAGCGAGCCCCGAGCCGCGTCCGTGTCAACAATAATGTGCAAAGCTGAGGAGTTAGGACTCTCTCTAGACGCCGCGGACCGATTTCTCAGCTTAGCCCACGTCGTGCTAGACGAGCGACGCCAAGACATTCAAATTGAAGCCGCACCATCTGATGAAGTGTGCACACCTCACCTAGGAGCAGCATTTGCAAGTTCAGCCTCTCAAGGTTTCGAAGTCTTTGTTTCCAGCCTCGTGAAGGCTGGGACTACAAACCCTCAGTTTATGCTATTATTGGAAGAGAAAGACGAAACTTACAATTTTGACAACAATAAGGCTTACGTCGATATTCTTGTGAATTCAGGAAGCGGTGGAGAGGATGGAGCCGATGCTATCGAAGTAGACCTTCTCTGTGGTGCTCTGACGTCTGACTATCGGGGAAGCGGACACGATCATTGGCAAAACTTTGCAGCAAAACTATTGATGTCTGGGAGTGATAATGACTTCGACGACATCAGTTCTACTTCTTCAGATTATATCGACAAGCCACCAAGTCGAACTCTTTCCAAACAAAAGACCCGCCGACTACGAAGAATATGGGACAGCAACACGGCAAGAAGGAAGACGCTATCACAGGTGTTGCGCATACCGACTCCGCAGAACGTAAAAGGAAACAGGCAATACCAGTCATCGATGAAAATCTGTCCGACCAGACAGAGGATACATTCGACAGGCACATATTGAAATTCTGGAAGGAGCAGCAAACGACCAGGAAAAAGCGTTTCGGGTATCCCAACAGGACAGTGAGATCTCTTGCCGAGTCATATTCACAAGATGATAATGATACCCTCTCTTTCATAACTGCTTCAAATGCTTCGAGCTTCGACATGCTTCAGGACTCGTGGATGATTAGGAGAAGCATGGCTATGTACGGACATCAATCGACAATGGCGTGGAATGAGTCGCGTACGTTTATGGTAGCGGACGTGCATCCGCCCAAGCCAATCGACGCTGTTTACGCAACAGCTAAATTTTTCCATTGTGGATCGTTTCTTAAGCGCTCGAAAGTGGATCTGATGACGAGCGTGTGGAAAGAAACTTATGTTGATCGAACAAGATTGCATCCCGGTTACCTTGATGTTCACATCAGTTCTCTTTCTGCGGCAACCTCTTGTTGCAGAGAGCGCGAGCCCCGCGATTCTCTGCCATGGGAAAGTCGCCCGGTGAAGCAGCGGTTTTTACACGAGCAAAGCGTATCCTTTGCAAAACTGGTTTGGCGTGTTGATCCCTAGAGCAAAGAATCAGGTTGTCCACCAACCTGTCTGTCGCCCTGATTCTTTTCCAATGCCTGTAGCAGCTGGAGAGTGGACTCAGGAGTGGTACAAGAAGAAGAGCCTTGCGCCAATCCAAAGTAACTTGAGCGGATCCGTAGGACCTGCGGCACTTGAACTGAACGACTTCTTTCCCGACGAAGAATCCTACGACGATTCGCTCTATGACAAAGCCCCACAATGTGGACGGATCCGCAACATGAAGTTGAAAATAGGCGAGAAGATTACCCGTGTTACACCTGACCTCACAAGCTCGCTAAGGCGAAGTCGATGGAGAAAGAGACACTTTCCACGCGGGACATTTCCGTACAAGTGAAAGCAAAGTCTCAAACGTTTTAAATACCAGTGTTCAATTTTTAGTCCAAACTATGTTTATTTTACATTGATTCAAATCAAAGCGGTGTATCTAACTATCTACCGAAGCGGTAAGAACGTTTCATGTTTTCTTGCTTGATGATTCGCCAATGGTCTATGAAATATGATAAACATATTTGGATTCCAAGCGCTCTAGGTGGCAGAGTCACAGGAGACTGGGAAGTAATGGAAGATGCTCGTAATTCTATTCCATACCGCGACGCCACATTGCAACGAGCTCTCCTGCTGCTTTGATCAAATAAAGTCGAATAAACGTTCCTTGTAGATAGAGGGTCCTTTCTAGCAATGAAAATGTGGCCTCGATGATAAAAGATGATTAGGCCTCTCTACCAACTCCTATCTTGCTATAGTACTGGCGGCCGCTCCATTCTAATTTCTCTAGTCGAACGACGGAAGAAGCCTGAAAGCCCAAACCGTGACCCGTGACCGTCAAAGCGAAAATCACAGAAACACAGCTGATGATAGGCGAGGCCGAGAGTCGGTCAGTGACCAGTGACCGACGACCGACGATCGACGATCAAGGATCAAGGTGAGAGGAAAGGTGAGAGAAGGAGAGAACGATACAGACAGACGCGTAGACTGTACTTGGACGAAAGAACGCGTCACTCCGAGCCCAACGCGCTTGCTTGGTAAAGTAGCTCGGACATAACGGTGCTTTCAAATGGAAAACGGCCAAAAGCATTTCTTTACTCATAAACTATGGCGGTCATTTGACTATAGGGCTACAATGTACTGGATTGTATCGCACGTTTTCCCGAGTTGAATCTTGAACACAGATCAAAGAGTAGTCCGTGTCTTGCTTTCCAAAAGGTCCGAGTACAATCTTATGCCCGGTGTTGAGGCATGCCTCCGATTTTCAAGACTATAATTTCCGCTGGTCAAAGCAGAACAACGAATGGCCTGGTCCAAGTTCCCAATTTTGTCATTCCTTCGCATGTTCCGGAGCATTCTTCATTTACCACGCACAAGCCATTTCCTTACCTCTTAGCTGTTTGAGATACTTATAATCAAAATAAAACAATGATCTTACCCGACTTGGATCAGCGTATCTCCTTCAGCAAGGAAGCAGAACAGATTGAAAGTTACACGGCGACCGATATGGATCGCCTCGCTTGCCGTTCGTCGACAAACCGCATCCGCTCTGTCAAGGTCAGCCCCAGCCGTGCAGGATCACGGTCCCTTGCCATTGTGGATATCTTTCAGGAAGCCGAAGCTCTGTTAAGGGCGATTGAAAGCGACTCCTTTAGTCCCAAGAAGCGTTCCTCCAAGTCGACTGCTCGTAAAAGCCAAGCCGCAAGCGAAGAATGCCAACACCCAATTGCGGCGAAGCAGCCATCGGTCGTCTTTGACAAGATCATCGTGAGAGAATACTCTCGCATCGCCGGAACCGAAGCACTTGCCTCGGGAGGCCCAAGCATCACCATGGACTGGCAGTACACGGAACTGCCCCCATTTCCGTGAATGACTTTGAATCTATCCGTACAGGACGCCGCTACGGCAAGGACCTCTTGCTCGGAAAGGCCCGAAGAGAGAAGATTGCAGTACGCTTTCTAGCTGAAGCGAAGCAAATGGATCTCATGTCACCGAAGGGGTCGAAACCTATCTTGTCACTCAAAGACAGACTGAAGGGCATCCTCTCGCCGCAACGCCAATAATGGCGTGTTTTGATGCGCTTTCTACTGCCTTTTAATATCATTTGTACATATAATAAACAAATCCGTTTTGAAATCGCTTTTAGTCTCCAAGCGCATTGAACTTTAATGTTTTTCTAAAGTCTAGAGAGGTGGTGAAGCTATAGCTTGTAGCCAAAGCTAACGCAGGAAGCATAATGCACAGTATGCAGTTTGATACCGCTACGAGCTTTACCGGTACTGAAAACTCGCGCGTCCAATAATTCTGACCAGTGGAGTGAATTTTGACGACATGCCGATGACAACATTATTGAGAGGCGAGGGATACGAATCATAGGCTTGCACTGCACCTTTCGCAGTAGCAATGCTGCATCAAAGCGAAACCAGCCATGAGAATAAACTCCCCTTTCGTTTGATCAGCTTGAACGATGGTCGAGCAAAAGCCCTTTTATGGTTCCAGCCGATCTCGCCCTGTCTTTGACGGCCCAGCCCATTTTATGCCGAGGCAGTTCGTTTCCCCTGTCGATCGACAAACAGCTACAGGATAAGGCAGCACTGCACACGAATGGCCTATGTGCCCTTTCTACTGCTTTCTACTGAATATTATAGCCCTGTACCTGAAAGAAACTGCACACGATTTATATGCTCGACTTTCGATTCGGATGGAACACAAGGATACGTTGACAATAGCTGAAACGATAGGAACCTTTCTGCTAGATTGAACTACGATGGTATATGTTATCTTCTCAGGAACAATTATGTCTATGGATCTATTCCGATCAATTTTATTACTCGCACAAAGGATTCTTTCGCAATCAGCCTTTGAGTGAAGATCCTTCAGTGAACAGGTTTCTCTGCTACAATATTGTCTTATTGATCACAAGAACTCTACATCATTATTGCCGCTACCAAACTAAAAGTATCCGAATCTCTGGCTGTCTTCTTTTGACTCCTTTAGAAACTTTTCATCCCATCGAATCGTCGTTTGTCGCGCCTTTCGCTGTTCCCTGCGTTCCTGGAGGGCTTCTAATCGGTTTCGAAAATCCCAATTTCTTCTTTGGAAGGCGCCTTTCTAGATGAGCTCTTCTCACCAAAAGCTTCGTCGCCGAATTGTGGAAACATGTTGGTCTCGCTCAAGGGACTGTTGAATTTGACGGAGCGATTGGGCGAGGAATCTACCCTGGACACTGTAATCTTTGTCGCTCTCAAGGCGGGTTTGAGTTTCTTTTTGTCTTCATTTTGCCGTTTCGGTGTGAGTACTGTTGTATTTCCATCCTTTGACTGAAACACGTCAAATGATTCAGTAGGTGTAGCATTGAAGTTGATTGTCAGACTCTCGTCACTGATTGATGCAAAGAGTGACTCTGAATCTTCCCAGTCCGAGCGCGCGGCACCATGATTTGCTGCGGGACGTGTCGCTGTTGTCAATGTAGCCGATACCACAGACTTTGGAATGTTGGCGTTGTTTTTCTTTGCTTTCTCTGTGTGATATAAGTCCTTGATACCTTCGACGTTCGTCCATGTAGGGAACGAACCGGCACCACTTTCGTTCGTTAAAGAGTCGCTATCGGTGAAACTGGTTGAATTATCTCGTGGTGGTATGCCCAAATACGTGTCGCGGTTGTTATTTTCAAAATGTTTTCCCTGTTTCGTATCATTTGATTTTGCAGAGCTCTTCTTACTACCAGTTTGACTTTGCACGCCGGATTGCTGTCGCTGCACATTCTGAGTGTTCTTTTGACCCGACGTTGTATGCATCGACATCATGTCGTGACGAATGGCTTCTATTTGTTCGCGAAGCCACTCCGATTCGGTTTGTACTTGCTGATTCGTATTGGCGAGGTAGTTGATTTTTTCCGTTTGTTCTTGGTTCACTGTTTGTAGTGTGGATACAGACACCCGCTGCTTCTCCAGCTCTTTGGCATACTGTGCTTTTCTTCTGCCAAGGCCCGCAACGCTTCTTGTTGTTGGAGTACAAGATCGCGCATCGCTTGTAGAACAGCGTCTGTTTCCGAAGAGATGGACGAGCCTGATGTGCTGACGGGTTGTGTGGTCGCCTTGGACGGCGCATGGTCGCTGTTGGAACCGTTCGTATGCTTTGGAGTGCTGCTGTCTTGTTGCGTATCACTGACATCGGCAGACGGCACTTCCACCAGAGCAGGCAAAGGATTTGACTTTCGAAACGGCGTTGGCGGTTTTCGACGAAACAAGGAGGAAATTCTTCGTTTCTCGGATGATTTGGACTTGGTGGAACTTCCTGATTTGCTACTTTTGCGAGAAGATCCGGAGGGTGTCGTGTACCCACCATGATCGCTTGTTGAGCCAACCGACGACGAAACGGACGCATTCGATTTACGACTGGTCGGTGTATGCTGGGCTTCCACACCATGCTTATCCGCCGACAATCGAACTTGCGCAGGACTAAACTGGAGTGCGTTCTCATCGGTGGGTTCCTCAGGCATTGCCTCGCCGATCGTTTCTCCGTTGCCGCCGTGAGAAGAATACACCGTGATTGGTGAATCAGGGACTTCGACTCCATCAAAGGATGATATCCACCAAACGGAAGAACTACTTGTCGATTGTTCTCATGCTTTCCCAAGATCTTGTCGATCATCCCCTTGCCGCAAATTTTTGTATGGGACAATTCCGAGTCCATCATGGCCAGAGGATACAAGGGCGGCACTTGGCGAGGCGGCGACTCGTCGTAGTTCGAAGGAGTTTCACGAAGGGGCTGATGCCCCGCCTCATGGGAGGAGTGTATAAGCTTGCTTTCGATCTCTCACTCATTCTTTGCATTATAGAGGTGCGGAGCGAAGTGATGGTGCTGATTATTATTTCGTTCAAGGAACTGATGTTTGGGTATCTCATCTCGCAGAAAGTGGCGAGCGGCGAGTGAGTGCGGGCACACGCGCGTTCATGTTCTTCCAAGGCGATAGTCGATCATTTTCGAATAAACCAATTTTATAGCATGTATGATATTTCATACTGTAAAACCACGTTGACCTGGCGCGCGTGCAAAACTGATAAAGAGTAGTATCTATGTTCCTTACTAAGGCCAATACAAACACTATCCTGGAAAGAGTACATTGTTGGGGAATGAGTGAGCGTAGGAACAGTACACAGTACTAGACTGCACGTACTAGTTAAAAGTACAGAATGTGCACCATGATTTCGCGGGTGAAACGATTTGGATCTGGACGAAAATGTCGCGTCCGGATGGGAACGCTTCGGGACAGCGGCGCGGCTGTTCACAAATAAATAATGACCTTATCATTCGAGAAATAGAGAGAGCATAAGCGAAAAGCTAAAAAACAAATCACTTTCAAGATTTCGAGTGTTTCTTTGCAATCTGCTATCATTATCTGTCGCTCCATTACTTGCACATTCCGAAACAGAAACACAAGAATGACAACAGCAACCACAGAAGCAAACGATACCCGGCAATGGCACGTTTATTACAGCAAAGACAAGCAGCGCGAATATTATTTCGATCCGGTTTCACAAGAGTCGACATGGATTCTGCCTGCCAACTCAAACCGTGTCACGGATTGTCGAAATAATAACGAGAGAGGCGCACCGCTCTGGAAGCTACTCCTTTTGGGATGTTTTCTTCTTTTCAGTTTGTGCATCGTTACCTGTCAGTTTCCATATCCAATAATCGTAATGAAGCAAGCAGATGACCAATCTGTGCCCGCAGAACAAACAGTAATCGAAAAACTGCCAGGTGCTTTGCAAGGAAACGACAGTCATGCAACAACAACAAAAGAGTCTTTACCAAAATCCTTCCCCAATAGCTGGAAAAGGTTTTGGAAAAAGAACTCCCCAAAACAAGGAACTGGATCAACTGGCCAAAAATATTGAAGCAGCTTTGCAGTCCAGTGAAGACCTGTTGAAAAGATTGTGGCCGACGCCAAGGAAGCGGGTATGGAAATCAAGTCGAGCTCCTTTACTACGACTGTGTGAGAGAAGAGGGGAGTTTCTTTCTTTTGCCATTTTATTTGCCCTCCCCGCAAAGGGCGCGCCAACGAACAAGTCGAACAAGTGTAATTATCATCATCATCATCATCCTACGTAGTAAGACTCTAATATTTGTTTGTTTGTTTGTTGGAATGAATGTCCTTCAGACATGAATGCTATGGATACACCGCAACTCTTGTTAGTCATTCTATTTATTTATTATTGTTGTCTGTCATTTGCTTGGGGACGCAATGATGCAGGTAGTCAGAAGATATGCTAATAATAATAATAAGACACCATAGGCGGAGAGAGCGAGGAGGACTTGTTCATTCTTCCATTGTCTTGCTTCATCGATGATTCATCGACGACTGAAACCTTTCATGGTCTGTCCGCCTGTCGCGTTCACTTCATGACGTACGAATGCCAGACGACAAGATTCGCGGGAGACAATGTTACGTCATTCTGCATGTCAGTATGTAGTCTATGGCATCCATTGTACTCAACCCGAAAGCGTCCGCGGCTCGGTTGGTCACTCTACAACATTGTGTGGATTAGGATCCAGCACGCCGACCGTCGGTTAAGAGACACGGTGACGTTGATGGATCCGTTGCTGCACCGCGAATGAAATGATGTGTGTCTTTTTCTCATGAGTGCCAAAACGATGATTTTGTCGACGCAAGTGCAAGACATCACTCGTTTTGATTTTCTTCACGTCAAAACGATATCTTTCTACAAGACGACGACGACGACGACTGCATTCATTCATTCTCAACAATAAAATAAGAAAGGGTAGATCTTCTTCTTTGCATTCACCATTCATCATCATCATCTTCTTCTTCTACAAAAGAATGAAATTCTCCGCTGCATTATTCCTCCTTTCCGGCATGTCCGCAGCCTCTGCTTTCATGACGCCGTCGTGTCCGGCTTTCACCAGCGCACTCCGCGCGACGATGCCGCCCCGTCAACGGCAACATGGGATACACGTACGGCGGCGGCCAGAGCAGTAGTCCTACGATTGCCGATGTCGCCGTCGCCCCAAAGTCGCACAGCGCTGGCGCAAATCGACCAAACAAGTCGTGACACTCGGACCGGCGTCGTCGAATTTGGAAATGATTGAGAAATTGTTTCTCGCCGGCGCGGATGTCTTTCGCCTCAATTTTAGTCACGGCTCGCAAGAACAAAAGAAGGATTTGCTCGACATGATTCGGAGTGTCGAAGAAAAGTACAGTCACCCGATTGCCATTTTGGGGATTTGCAAGGGCCCAAGTTGCGTGTAAGTCGAGCGAAAAGACTGCAAGAACGATAATTGCTGCGTTTGTTCATTCATGTGTCTCACACTGTTCATTCTATTCTACCCTTACACACACACACCACACACACACACACAGCTAGGAGAATTCAGTCACCCCGACGGCTACGTCTTGCAGGCCGGTCAAACCTTTCGTCTCGATTTGGATCCGACCAAGGGAGACAATACGCGCTGCCAGTTGCCGCATCCGGAAATCATTCAAGCCAGTGAAGTCGGTCACAATCTACTGATTGATGACGGTAAAGTCAAGTTTACGGTCATTGGGAAGGGCCAGGGATATCTAGAGTGCCGTGTCGATGTCGAAGGCAGAGTCAAGGATCGCAAGGGCGTCAACACACCCGACAGTGTCCTCGCGATTAGTGCGCTGACTCCCAAAGATCGCAGTGACTTGGATTACATGCTTTCTATTGGTGTTGATTGGGTCGCTCTCCTTTGTACAGACACCTGCGGACATTGTCGAGATTAATGCTCTCATTGATGCCAAATTGCCACACGGAGCCTTCCGACCCGCCGTCATGGCCAAGATTGAAAAGCCCAGTTGCTTTATTGGCGATAACCTTGAACGCATTGTCGAATTGGGCAACGGAATCATGGTCGCTCGTGGAGATTTGGGTGTCGAGTGCCCTCCCGAAGATGTGCCCTTGCTCCAAAAACAGATTATTGACACGTGCCGTCAACACGGTCGGCCCGTCATTGTCGCCACGCAAATGCTGGAAAGCATGATTGAAGCGCCGACGCCGACGCGGGCCGAAGCCAGTGATGTCGCCACGGCCATTTACGATGGTGCCGACGCGATCATGTTGAGTGCCGAGTCGGCGGCCGGCAAGTACCCCGAAGAGAGTGTCACCATGCAGCAGCGCATTATCAACCGCGTGGAAAGTGACAGTCACTACCGCTCGTACTTGGTACAGAATGCTCCCACTCCCGACAATACTCCCACGGATGCGGTCATTCATGCCGCTTACCAAATCAGTCAAACCATCAAGGCCAAGAGTATTGTGTGCTTTTCGCTCCGTGGATCTACTGTCTTGCGGGCCAGCAAGTCCCGCCCGGCCGTTCCGATCATGGCCCTGTGTCCGTTCAAAGAAACAAGTCGGCAGTTGGCATTGAGTTGGGTGTGTATCCCGACTTGCCGACGGCTGGTTCGTACGGATACATTGTCCAAGACGAGAATGCCTTGACCTACGACAGTGCCTTGCAAGAACAATCGACCGACGATTTTGATTTGGTCTTGCGCAATGCGTGTCGTGCGGCCTTGAAAAGGGATTGGTGAGTGATCCGGATGATTTGTTGGTCGTCACGGCAGGTTTGCCGTTTGGTACACCTGGCGCGGCGAATATCATTCGCATTGTGCCGGCGGCTGGACCCAGTTGCTGGGATGGCACTTGTCGAGTAGAGTAATCGAAGTGGTTGACGCCGTAGACGACGCCACACACACTGCACCTCTTTTTTCATCATCACGCACGCACGCACGCTCCTTCTAGTTGAAACACAACTTGGAAATAACACTTACATCGAGAAAACGAATACATTCGCCCCTTAAAAAATGACGAGAGATGACTACTTGTCAATAAACGCGAAACTATTCTCTTCTCTCTAATTAACACATGATTACATAGTTTCTTTCCAATCAAACCTAGTTTAGAACAATTTATCGGAGTCAATGTTAGGTATATTTTATTATGGGCAGCGCCATGGGAACATAGCCATCTTTCCCCGCTTTGGTACAATACCCAAAGAATTGATCCACATCATACTGCCCCGGACCTTGTCCCGACCGTCCCCACGATTGCTCCAATTCACTCCGTACTTGATACCAAACGCGCGTCAGTTTCCGACACAATCGATGTTGCAATTGATCGGCGGTATGGGGCACACACCACCACGGTTTTTGACACAGTGTGTAATGCGTCGTCACAATATCGTCAATGGGCCGTTCGCGACAATCTTCACACGTGTCGGTATTCGTCCGACACGTTCCACTGACTTGATCGTTGACCGTTTTACCCGTACGAGGATTGTCGGCCATTTGATTGTAAATACAACGATTCAATTCGACCGATTGTGTGCCGCCTTTGATGACATTGTAATAATAGGGAACAATTCCTTGAAACGTCATGCTTCCATAAAAGGTCCAACTTGACCACCCCATCCTTTTCCTTGTCGAAAATCTCCTTCCAACACAATGTCTTTGTATTCTTGATAGACTTGTAAACTGGGTCGTAATACCAGAAATCCTCCTTGCACCGGTTTGTATGGAACACGCGGTTGTACCATATTGTAGTCGTACGTAAAGAAGGCATTCACCGGATTCGATACAGATTGTTGTGGTTGTTGCAATATTGTAGAATGCAAGGGCTGTTGAAACAACATGGCATTGTACAATTCATCCATCGATTTGAGTATCAAAACATCCAAATCCAAATGCACCACGATGGGATATTCGATCAAAGTATACGCTTCCAATTTCAACAATTCTTTCTCACCACAACACCCATTGCTGGTAATTTGCGTTCTCAAGTACTCCCCTTGAATGTCCGACACATTCACCATGACTTGTCGTTCCATCAGTTCAAATCCCAGTGCCTGCAACGGCAGAACACACGGGGCCGCTTCGGGCGGATAAAAGACGACAAAGTGCGATTTGTACACTTTGCTGGCACGGGTTCGTATGGAATGTTGCAAAATGGCAGCACCTTCCGTTAAAGGATCCTTGCCACAGCCCGTGACGGTAAAAGCGTAGGCGATTGTAATATTGTTGGCGTTATTCTTTGGTTGTTTGGATAAAGTCGAATCGCGTAACAACGGCTTGCTCTTTGGTTTCACAAGTACCGAAGGCGACACTACTGTATCATTGTCAAATGTAACAAACTGATAGAAATGCAACACATTCAACAGAGTGACTGTCACGAACGAAAAGACAAGAATGGTCAAGGAACAGATGCCAATCAAGACAATTCCTTTGATTGTTCGTCTTTGTTGCTGTAGCGTCGATCGCACATGGACCATTTCTGCTTTTGTTAGGTAATTGTAAGTAAAATTGATCGGTTGTTTGTTTGTTTTCTCTATTCGTCTTCTATTCTATACCTGGTAGTGTTGTTGTCGTTTTCCTTCATCCATCGGAATATGTTGTGACATGTGACTGCATCGCAACGATTTTCCAAATGTCCAGTTTCACTTCGCTTCGTACCGGTACTCACTCGCAACTTGCCACAAACGAGCGATCGACAATGTTGTCATTTTCATTATTATTTGAGTGTTGTCATTCTTCTTCTTATACATTATAAATTCAAGTCCTTCCTATTATTGATTGTATTCTTCGTCTTATTATTACTTGATAATCAACTGGCTCGACTTCTTTTATCAGTTTCCGAATCATTATTATGCAGCGATTACGACCGCAACCGCGAGACTCTACAACAACAACAACGTTGTCGTCTGCGAAACGAAAACGCGTTCGCTCGCGGTCATCTGCAGTCATTCTCATTTCCATCACACTGTTGACCGCTATTGTCTTTTATACACACCTTGACTTGGAAGTCTGTGTTGTCTGGGCCTTCTACTGGAACAATATCAACAACGACATCCTTACAAGACTTTTCTACAATCCACAACAGCAACAACACAACGCACTCGCAACAAAGAATTCCCGTCGCCTACGTCGTCACCATTACGGGTTGCGGAACAGCCTTGAAAGACACGGAATTTCCGATTGCCGAAGGCGCCGCTGTCTTGCAGCATTCCATTCGTCGGCACTCCAGTGCAAAGTATGACTACCAAATGTACGCACTGTATCACCCCGACGCGTCCGAATGTGCGCAGACACTGCGACCGCTGGGATTTGAATTGCTGGAGCGGAATGTCCTGGTGGCTGTGGAAGACATTGAAGGAGAATTTCTGCGCACGCACATTTCCAAAATGGTTGTTGTGGTGAAAAGGAATTGTTGAAATTGGAGGCTTTACCTTGACACAACACGAGCTCGTGGTCTTGTTGGATTTGGATACGTTGTTGTTGCAGCCATTGGATGTCTTGTTTGATATTCTGTTAATGAAAAGGATCAGTCGTTGGTGCAGCAATTGTCTAACGAACAAATAAGGCACTTGTTCATGGTCAAGAACGACAATGAGGATTCGATCCGAACGCTGCTCAACAGCGGCAATCTACAAGTCATGCATACATTGGATTATGCCATGGTAGCACCCAACCGAAGGATTAAACCGTTTCAAGGGGATTTGTGATTTTGAAGCCCAACAAAACAGTCTATGAGGAGTTTGTACAAATTGTGAAATTGGGTGATTTCCGAGAAGACGGTGGCTGGGGAGGCAAGACGGGCAAATTTTGGGGCGGACAAACGTTTCAGGGCATCATGCCGTATTATTATCACATTTTGCACCCAGGAGAGTCGGTTGCATTGAACTGGTGCACGTTCAACAACATGGGATCGCCGTCGCGGAACAAAGGTATTGTGAATGATCAGCCGCACGGAACGTGCTTTACGGGCACGGACGAGTGTGAAGATTGTCGTGCGCGGGATGTTTCCAGTGTCGCGTTGGTGCATTATACGGTGTGTCAAAAGCCGTGGTTGTGTATGCGGCATGCTGCGAATGCTTTGGAAAATCGATTGTGTCGTCAATTTCATCACGCGTGGTTTCGGGAGCGGAGTTTGATGGAACAATCGTGGGGACGGAGCGGTCGAGGAACGGGGTCGTTTGATGTCGATCATTTCTATGGGTTTTGTACAGCGTTCGGCAAGAAGGGATATCAACTGATACAGGAACCATATGGGAAAATTCTACAAGGGTAGTCATTCATTCCTAAATGCCTGAACTCGAAAATTGTAAGGAGGCCCTATTATCTAGTGCGTAGCAGCATGGCGATTGATGCCATTGTCGACCTGAAAGTCATGATACTTGGTGCGCAAGTGCTTGTCGGAGAGCTGAACTCGAACTAGGGACGATTCTTTCATACTTAAAGGACTGAATTAGGCGTCGTTGGCGATCACCAGACGCTATATCGAGGTCGTGAGTGTACGCAAGGGTACTAGGAAGACGACAACGAATTCATTAATGCAAATACTGCGTTACGAAAGTAAACGATATCAGGAATTATTTTGACGGAACAATTTGCCTTTTTGGATTACGATAGTCGCTTCCATTAATCTTGAAACCGGAACCAATTTGCTACTTCTAGAAGAAACGATCAATGAGTTGTTTCGAGTACTTGCAGCTGTATTCCATACTCTCGGCAGCCATGCCATCTCCCGTCAGATACAAGCCATACTTTCCTGAATAGCTTCGAGTTTGTCAAAATATCCGTCTTGAAACGCTTCAATCGGGACGTTGGGATGGTATGTTTCCCACAAGGTCGGGTCAGGCATGAATGAGAAAGAATTAATATTCATATTGTCCTTGCAATATTTGGCCAATTCACAATGAAGTTTTGCAATATTATCCTTGTTTAAGAACTTGTCGGCAGTCTTCCAGTTGTAGCCGTAAGCAACGATAGCGCTATCCGTCCATCGCTTGCTGAACTGTACTGGATCATCCTCGAGCAGTTCAAAGTTCTGGTAGTACGCACGCTCCAAGTTGTAATCCGGATCGATGCAGGACACAAAATATGGATCGTATTGAATCATCTTCATCAATTCGCTTTCTTCTTTTGAAAAATCAAAAGCTTCGCAACTACATCTGGAGGAATAGCACAAATGACTTTATCGAAAGTGTGCTTTTCGCCAGAGATCGTGCCAACTATAATCTTGCCGTTGTTTTGCGTCATAGCCGTGACATTTCGTCCAATTAAAACTGCATCACCGGATAGACCCGCGGCAGCCTTCTTCTCGTTCAGAGAGACGGCCATCTTCTTGAACAAACCTTGAGTACCATCAGCAGCCAAGGCCGCAATCGGTCGCTTGAAGAAGTTCTTGACAATTGGAATCTGTTCACCAAGTGAACGGAGCATTGTGGGTAAAGGTACAGTCCGAAGCAAATTGATAGTTGGAAACTGCGGAAAAGGTCCGTATCCAAATTGTCGGACTAGAAAGATTGGCTTGAGAGCTTGTAGCCCTCTTTCTCGATGAACTCATCAGAACTTTGAGAAAGGAATGGAATAGCTGCAATACCTGCATTGCTCGGATTAGCAATGATGTTGCGATACTTGATTAGAATAAATAGATACTTGATAGCGGCAGGGAGTACCTTGTGAAGTGGACTGTACTTCAATGCTTCGATAAACTTGCCCCTACCCAAAATGACTTCGATTCCTCCTGCGGGGATCCATTTCTCCGACTTCATCCATAAACTCAAACAAGGTTTCGTAGGCATAAGTAATGTACTCGGCACCTAGTTCGTAGTTGTTTGTGATTCCCTTGGAGTCAGTGTAGTTGACTGTACGACATTTTCCACCCACTTCGTCCGCTCCTCCAGAATGGTTACGTCCGAATATCCTTTCTTCATCAAGAACCAAGCAGCGGCGATGCCCGAAGGGCCGCCACCGATGATTCCGATACGTTGATCCTTGGAAGGCGGAGGACGACTGACGTCTGCAGTCACGGTCATATGGTGCCTTGTGTGCATTATTCCAACATGATTGTGAAGCGCAAGAGAAGAGCGAGTAGAAAGACGAGGAAGGTTGAATTGGAAAGCTCTTGAAGAAAAGAGCAAAGAGGCCGAAATCAGGCCGAATAGAGCACACTGGTGTGTTGGGAGTTTCGTCATGCCAAATTGAATTTGTAGATCGAGCAAGATCTTTTTTTAATGAGTTTGCGAAAGATTTTAGAGACGAAAATACCAAGCGTTTTGTGAGTTGTAGCTTCGTGAATTACGAAAACTTCCGTGCACTCTACTTTTGAACTTTACAGTGTACAGACAGTAAAAGAAAAACAACGAACGACAAACAGGGTACGCGTATGCAGTATGCAGGATCCAGGATCCGTGCTCCGTGCATTATTTGACAACAACCAAGAACCCAACGCGAATCGCGAATACCTTCAAAATTCAAGTTGTTGACTGATGAAAATACTGTAATGCGAGCTTCGAGCTTGTCCAGTATTATGATACGTCTTTCACTGGGAGCATCCATTATCTGTATGGTTATTTATGTATTAGTTCTTATGTTTCAATTTTGATACTTCGATGTACCTTTTGACTTTCGATCAATACCACTTGTGTTCACGGATTAATAAGTAAAAGATCTCATGCAGGTTGCATTATTCGCGCCACACGCGAGCCTTCTTCACAAAATGGCCCTCGGAGCTCGGAGCCCCGTGCAAAAGTGCATGCCTTATTTTTTGGTTTTGTTTTTCGACGTGAGAGCACACAAACTTTCCTTACGATCTTTCGCGACACGCCACAAAAGACAAAAAGCCAAAGGAAAAAAAATACAATGAAATACTTATTTCTGACTCTATCCATCGCAAGTCTCCTACTTTCAACATGCGATACACGTGCAGCGTTTGTAGTTGCACCACTGCACCCTTCAACGCAGACGTTTCAAGTCTCCAGGACATCTCTTTCTATGGTTCGAACGGGGTAGAAAAGGTTTGGAGCTCAAGAAGAAACAAGAAGAACTCAAGAAACTGAATGATGGATATGTCCCGTCCAAGGCTCAAAGGTTCAACAAGTGGGAGGAGTTATTGGATCCGGACTACACGCCAAAGGTTACCGACAAGATTGCGATTGTGGGCGCTGGGCCCGCTGGCTTGCACATGGCTTTCAAACTGAATGAACTTGGCTTCCAACATGTTACCGTGTTGGAAAAAGACGTTCGAATCGCTGGAAAGTCATTTACTGAGTATGGTTACGAAAAGGAAGTACCTCAAGAGTTTGGAACATGCTACACAATCCCCTACAAGTACCAAGAACTCCGTCGCATTGCAGCAGCGATGGACAACGTTTTCTTTGACGAGATCCTGTTCCTGAGCGACACGTGTATAACGACTACACGGACAAAGAACCCATCACGCAGACAGACTGGCTCATCTCGAGCAAGAAGAAGAAATTCCCTTTCCGCTTTCTTCCGGACTCTGTTTCCGAGCTTGCTGTGGGAATCGATATGCTTCGCTTCATCCGAAAGCATGATAATCTATTTGCCAAATCAATTAATGATATCATCAGTGCGACCAATATGGATCTCAAGACGTGGCTCATCAAGAATGGATTTGATGACTTGATTCCTGCCGTTTCTCTTGCCAATACTGTTCAAGGTTACGGTTACATTGATCACGTTCCTGCCTTGTACGGTCTATGGTGGAATTCCCTGCGGAAATAGAAGGCTTCTTGGCGACCAAATTACGCATGGTGAAGCAGCCTGCCAGTATTCTACGCAACGGGTTCGTGCAGTATTGGGACTGGATCTACAACTCTGGCCGCGTCAATGTGAAGGAAGGTTTTGAAATATCAAAGATGGAGCGTTCTAATGCCGGTGTTGTAGTCACTGACAAGGACGGCAACAAGTACGACTTTGACTTCTGTGTAATCACCTGCAACCTGAAAGACGCCTTGCAATTCTTGGATGCTAGACCCGAAGAAAAGGATATTTTGAATGGACTTACGGATCGATCCAATCTTGTCACTACCTTGTTTTCATGCAAGCACACTACTGATCCGGTTGCAATTTCCTCGTGGACAACTTCTTTAGATCCTCAAAAACAGGCCCGCCTAATGACCGTTCGGAATTCTGCCAAGATATTCTCTCCAGAAGATGTAGGAACTCGCGATCGCGACTTTTGATTTCATATCAGTACGTGGAGGACGCTCGCCCCAACACGACAGAATATCGCCAAGAGTTAGAGGACACCCTGTTGAACGATCTGAAGGCTGCCGGTTTCGAAGACATTGAAGTCCATGAGCAGAAAGTGTGGCCATATTTTCAACACTGGACTCAGGAGGGATTGAACAAGGGAATGCCGGTAAAGCTCATGCAGCGTCAGGGTAGTTTGCGCACGTGGTTTGCTGGTGCATCCGCCTTGTTCGAGTCCGTTCATGACTGCATGGAATACAACTTGGCGCTTGTTTCAACCATCGATAAGCAGCGTAGTGAAAGTGGAGGATTCATGAGGGCCCCAGTGGTCATTTCTAAGGAAGCGTCGACAACTGAAACTGTGAATGAGGCCAAGATTGCAGTAAAATAAAGAAACAAAGTGAACAATGAGAAAATATCGACGCCCTTGAGTGAAGCGATTATTCTAGCAAGAAGGACTTCGACGAATTCGTGAAATAATAGTGCTCGTCATTCATTCATTTTTGCGCTTTAGCTCTAGCCTGTACATCATAGTCGTGGGTGGACTTGATTGAAGCAAACGAAATCGTTCGTTTCAAATTACTTGCATAAGAGGTCAACGATCGGCGTAGTATACGAACGTCGTGGTGCCGCAAGGAAAGCGAAATCTTCGCAAGAATGTAAATTGAATTGATATCGATAAAGTAAGATGCGCTCGTTGCGTCCTAGCTCATCAATCCTTCCCGTCATAGCCGAAGAATCCACTTGTCCAAGAGGAGAAACGAAAGAGGCAAAAGATTCTGCGCCCTGCTTGAACGCCCGAAGCTGCGCGCGTGCAGACGTGTTCCTCGAATGATCGATAGAAGAAAAAATAAGCGGAAACGAGCATCCTGGGTCGACGAAGCAGGATTCGCACAAGTCGTCCGTACTTTCGCTCTTGATGGCTAAACGGTTAGTCGCCGATTTACTCCAGCGGCTTTTCTCGCACTATCTTGATTTGCGTTCAAGGTGACGGTATGTGTGTCAAAAGTGTCCTCGTCACGATTATCAAACGCCCAGACGATCTCGCCTCGACGTCCAGCGGGGTCGTCTTGCGCTTCATCTTTTCGATTGTCATCGTATGACACAAGGTGATGTCGAACGGCAATAAAACGTTCATTTCAATTCTTGATGCACACCATCTTTCATATTGGCGGTGCGTGGTGCGTACGACTACGGTAGAGTCGATCGCCAGCCGATCGCCTAGAGCTTCCTAGCTTAGCAAGCGTACAGCCATTCAACCCGATTTAGCAATCAAGTAAACGGCATAGGAAAGATCGGAGCCACCGATCCTCCATGCTCACTCTTTTACGTAACAAGTTTGTTCTCGATTTCTACCTTGTACTTCTTTATTTACACAGCCAGACAGTCCATCGTCATCCTCTTCATGCATGAGAGAGTGGCGGCTTTCCCAAGTCCACCAGGTATTGGAAGTCCCTATGTTGAGATTGAAAGACCACAACGATCACGGGTATGTAGAAGTCATCCGTCGAATTAGAGATTGTTGCGGGGCGCCGTGGTATGGCGGAAAAGTTACAGTGAACCTTACAGTACAAACAAAAAACAATAAGCAGGCAAGCAGGAAAGTATTACCGTGTGACGGACCGACATGTTCTTGGATCGACCAACTGAGAAATGACGGCGCACCGGTAATGAGCTAGCTAACTAAGGTTACTCATTCTCACTTTTGTTATACGGATGACGCATTTGCATTGTTTCTCGTCTTTGCTTGGTAGGCTCGCTCGCAAATGACGTTTTATCATAAATGCAAGGGGCATTTTGTTTTCAAATCTCATGGCCTTGGCCGAATATAGACATCTAGATGGATCGCGCTGGCAGGGAGGGCGACAACAACCAGTTGAGATCCGGTCTCACAATTCAATAAGCAGGTTTAAAAATAGCAGCAATCAACCGTTGATGGGTATCGGATGCAAACGGCATCGAAAAGCACAATGAACAGCTGCTTGTCACATTTCATCACAGGATTGCCGTCGTCGTCATGGCTAGAGGCGAGATTTGAGGTGTTTTGAGGGCTTAAAGCACACTTTATGTATCTATTGGACGCCTTCAATGGCTAGTGGATGTAATCTACGCTTGAAATAAATAAACTAGCTGTACAAGTGGATCTTTTGCCATTTTTCTATGATTTCTGTTATTTATTACGGTGTCATGCAGGGATACCGAGTCTACAAACCAAGGAGGTATAAACTTGCTACAAACAGCGTCATCAAATCGTTATGAATCCCCTTTTCGGCATAGCATCGACAATATCTAACCTATCGATACTTGAAAGAGTAAAAATTTGGACGACAATGTCACAGAATCATCGTTAATCACTGTTTCTTTGTACGCATCTTGCCCGTACAAAGAAATGCTTTGTACGAATATTGCCCATACAAAGAAATGCTTTGTACGGTAGTATTACGTAAGGAAATCACTGCGCAACTTATCATACAAAGAAATTCTTTGTACGCATCTTTTCCGTACAATGAAATTCTTTGTGCGCATCGTTTATGTACAAAGAAATTCTTTGTACGGTAGTATTACGTAAGTAAAATCACTGCGCAACTTGCCGTACAAAGCAATTCTTTGTGCGCATCGTTTCCGTACAATGAAATTCTTTGTACGGTAGTATTACGTAAGTAAAATCACTGCGCGACTTACCGTACAAAGAAATTCTTTGTAAGCGTCGATAGGGCTGTAAAGATGGACGCCTGCACACCATGATCACGTCGATGCGGTGCGCTGAATTGGAAGTCACAAACAATGTTTCGAATGGGCGAGTCAAAGCAACTGAACTCGAAGAAGGTTAATTCAAGAAACATTCGAAGGGGCTCTCGCATGATTATTCATTGATATTTTGGGTTATTAAAATTAATTTGTAGATTTCTTGATGTCATATAGTTTAGTAAATGTTATTCAGGCTTTTAGCATGTGTTTTGGGAACATGTTGGCATTGATCTCCATACAACGAGAAATCTGAGACTTGGGCTGACTTATTAGTCTCCCAAATTAATTGGGAGTGCTTGGGAGAGAAAAAACACGCACAAAATGGTTCCTGAACTGGTTGTTTGCCTCCCAAATCAATAGGGAGTAGGAAGTAGGAAGTGGTTCGGTTCGGAGGCGTGGGCTGACTTTTGGTCTCCCAAATTTTAATTAGGAGAGTTTGGGAGTTGGGAGACAAGAACCATGCACGACAAATAACGTGCAAAGAGTTTCCATGTACAAGACATGCGCGTGTGCGGACTTGGAAATATTTGCAAGACAAATACCGTGCAAAGATTTTCTTTGTACGAGACATCGATGTCGCAATGCTGGTGGTTATCTGAAACGGGTGGTTGTGGACTTTTTTTCCAATGGGAGAGACGTACTATCATTTCTTCAGTTTTGCCCGTTTCTGGTCTTTTCAGTCGTTAATGACCACGAACGGGTCATCTACGTGGGTATTTTCAGGCGGGTGACATTTTCAATGGGAACCCTCTTAAGGTTACATTGTTGTTTGCACTGACAGTAAGGTTTACCGGTAAGGTTAGTGTTTGAGCAGGCTGGCTGGCGTGCTCAAAAAATTGAGAGGAAAATATTTCCCGATGGAAGACAGACCTTGTGACGTGGCGGACGTACAGAGGTTCCCATACGAAGCAATTCGTGTAAGGATCAACGGTGCAACGCGCCTGCACAACCTCTTTGGCTTTCGGTGGCCAAAATAAAGTTCGACTTCAAAAGATCTCTCCCCACAGTGTAGACTTGGCCAGCGGGCTTGCACCGAGCAAAATATTACGGCAGCCAACGTACATTTCAAATTCAACGGAAGAAAACTTGACTACTGATTTCGGTTACTATAAGTACAAGCTGTATCCAACTTATATCATGACATATTCATTTTCATACAGAAGTGTATTTTTCCCATTTTTGAAATATCTACTATACAAAAAAGTAGTTACCTATTATGCCTGTATCAAAGACATTAGCGTTCATTCTCGTACAGTAAAGTCCTGAAAGTCCAAATTTAAGGCGAAGGCCCCACATCCCCAGACCCTTTGTCACTGCGAAAATTAAACTTTTCGGATTGGCAAGTTGGGCGAAACAAATGATATTCGCGGATAAAAACCGTCGCTGCCGTGTCGCAGCGTCACGAAAATTATTTTTTTACCTAGCGTATCGTTCGTCTTGTTGGAAGATCCGCGCAGACAAACCCAAAAGCCTGCCATCGCGATCAATGAAGATGTCATCGTCGCCATTTCCTTCTTTCCATTTTTCGGAAATAAGACTTGCCAACATAGACCCTTTTATGCGAGCTCTGCGTTGATACTGACCTTGTCGGAATTAGGATAGTTTTGTTTGCGAACCGTTCTTATCATCTCTCCTGTTTTGATTGGACGATGAATTAGCTTAACGACGACAAGGTGATCTGTCAATAATCCCAGCGGAATATTCGAGCATTTTACAGCGACTGACCGTACGGCAAGCTAGGGGATACCGTACCAAACTTTTAATTAGAAGATAACTACATTTTCTCCTCTGATTTCTTGGCAGAAACCCAAGCCCGAGTAGACGTAAAATCGCTCGAGATGTATTCCAATCCTCTCGCAAGCAAACGCTCTTGAAGTAAATCGACATGATTTTGCAGATGAGAGTAATTATAGGTAGGTAGGACGACTTTTACATCCGGCAGGGGCAAATTTCTTCGTATAAAATCGTATTCGACAAACGCAGATACTTGAAGGGCGAGCTTTTCTGCAAGAATAAAACCGAGATCGTCTATAATTGGACGATCTTCGATATCCTTGGTCGCCTTGCTTATATCTACATCAATGCCAAAGTATTGGAATTCTTCTTGGATTGCATCGCGGCTCACCGTGGAAGGCAAGTGTAGCTTCTTAGTTCGCAAATAGTCGAGTACATATTCGAACAAACGACCATTGCGGTCAATAAAGAGAGCCTCCTTCTCGTCGTTCCTGATACCTGATACCGAAGGCGCCAACTTTGCCAGTAGGGGCTGTCGCAGTCCTTGAGCGTGCCGTAAGTCACATCGTAGCGCGTACCTCCTACGTTCAAGCGAACAATTGTTTTCATCACGCGAGTTATGTTGCTCTCAGCCGCTTGCGCTCGAGCATTGACGGAATCGAAGTCGCTGCTAGACGGTTCGCATTGCCCGTTATTTCCAGCATTGATTTGGTTGCTGGACTCGCTTGTGGTCATGGGATCTGGTCGCTCGTTCACTTCATTCGTGTGTACATCAATGCCGTAGAATTGGAGTTCCTTTACAGCGGCTTGGCTGACCGTGGATGGCAAGTTCAATTGGTTCGTTCGCAAATAGTCGAGGACATACTCAAACAGACGACCATTGCGGTCAATGAAAAGGGCTTCTTGTCACAGTCGATGAACACGGACTTTTCTCACAGTCATGGTTTTCTCCGTTCCATGTATCGGATACCAAACTCGCCAACTTGACCAGGATGGCGCCTTCGCAGCGCTCGAGCGTGTTATAAGACACATCGTAGTGCGTGCCTCCCACGTTCAGGCGAACAATCTGGTTACTATCGATCGTCATTTCGCAAAGTTCGATTTGTTGAAATTATGAAATGCTTTCAGTGCGCTTTTACAGCTCGCAAGGCCCGAATTTGACCCTTTCAGATTCGCCAAGAGGTTGCATAATGTATCAAATCATTTAGGCCGACAAGATCCAGGTTTTACCGGAGGACACGAGCTGATTGTCGAGACTGACTTCACGACCTTTTCAAAGTTCACCGCGGCAGGACATTTATCAGCGACCCGATAAAACGGCTCGAGTGAACGCATTGGCCATCGGAACAGCTGGCATATGATTGCTGTGGCGTAGGAAACCACGTTTGTTGTTGGGTTTATGCAGGGCATAACATGCGTAACGTGTCGCGATGATGAGTAACGTAACCCGAGCCATCACGAGAAAAGCCTCCTGCTCGATCTGCTCCTTTTCCTCTTCACTCCGTTTTACAATTCTTTGTACGAATGCCGGTCTCTCCAACAGCAGCAGCTCCATCGCGGCTGCTCGCCCTCGGTTATCACCGACACCAAGTCATTACAACTGTCGACCATTTATCTTTCGAAAAACGCCAGTTTCTGTATGCATACGAATTATACAAGCTTCCTTCTTTTATCACAACAGGCAGTTGTTCTGTCGCATTCTAGGTTGCGTCTTTGTCTCTGAATGACAACGAATGCTGTCGTATTCACGTGGCTTTTCTCAAACTGTCTTCTTTCTCGTTGAATTGGCGTCATTTTGGGAGACCTTGATTTCAAAAAACGTGGCATTGGCGTCATTTTGGGAGACCTTGATTTCGAAAACGTGGCATTTCTTCAAAACGTATAAGCGAGAAAGCCCCGCACCAACCACCGCGAAGTGACACACGCCACGAAGGCTCTCCTTGCTGTACATTCTACCCTATAGTTCGAATACGCTTGCCTCTCCTTCGTGGCGTTTTTTATGAACAGAATAAAACGAACAATGGGCAGTGCCCCTAACCTTATCCGAAGCGAAGACTAAACCAACTAGAAATTGTTTGTCGAGCCAATCCATTTCTGAGCAAGAATGGTTCTATTTGATAGTGCATTATACTCTGCACAATCTGGAGATGATTATTTTACGAATTACGACACGTAAAGAGCGTCTACATTCTTCAGACTTCGCCGCCATTCGACGGTCGCTGAATCGAAATGCCGAAATATGGAGGCTCTGGAACCTGAGTGACTTCGAATCCTCTTTTCTTCAAGTCCTCCAAAGCCCAAGGAATATGAGTTTTTTCGTGATACTTCGCTGGAAGATTGAATTGGAGAGACGTTCCAGGGGTGGATTGGTCTTATAATATTCAATCATGATAAAAAAGGCCAACTCTTGTTTGGGTAGACGATCAAGCCTCGCGATTTGACTACTTTGAACAGCGGCGTTCATTGCGGCTTGCTGATTCATGTTCGAAATAATTTTTTTGACTTGTCAAGGAAATAGCTGTTTTGATACCCCCAGCCTCGCATTTCATGCCATCCGCAATGCCATAATACTCGAATTCCTCTCTGACAGCGGCGCGAGATGCCGAGGGAGGTAGATGAAACGTATTCGTTCGCAAGTAATCAAGTACATATTGAAACAGAAGGCCATTGCGGCTAATGAAGATGGGCTTGTCATCATCCGAGTTGCCTTCGTTCCAGTGGCCCGATACCAAGCATGCCAGCATGGAGCCTTCGCAGCGTTCGAGCGTATCGCGCGAGACGTCGTAACGTGTGCCTCCTACGTTCAGTTGAACAATCTTACTTGTGGAATTGCTTGTCGTCATGTCCGCGATCTTATTGATGTCGCGTTGTTGTGGAGGCTTTGATGCAGCAAATAATATAACAACAACGACGTGGCTTATTTTTTCATCCATGCCATCAAAATCCGCGAGGATGAAGCCTGAGCTCTCACACTCGTCACAATATGGCGGATGTAGTCGAGTACTGCTTAGTTTTGTGTGACGTTTTCCAGAAGCGAACGGTTTTACCATCAACCCTACTCAAGACAAATTTTTTGTTTGTGTAGGGACGACTAGGTATACGACAACGATCCGTTTGATGTTTGAGTAGGTCCTTTTATATATATAAAATAAAATGCGAATGCCAAGGAGAAGTGAAAAAAAGCTACCGGTATGTGGTAAACTGACCGCGATGACACACAGGCTCTCCTCTTCAGCAACACTGTGTCCCATACGCAAAGTCGATGACCGAAGTAGCGAGTACCGGTTGACTTCATCTGCGACGTTTTGAATTTTGAAAATGGAAGTTCGCGGTTTTGTTGAGTCCGACCTTTTCGCAAGCCCTCTTCGCCTCTTCGAACTTTCGCTGTCAAATGACATAGGTTCTCTCGTCTCGGGCTCGGCTCGAAGCTCAACGCAGAGGTCGACATTACACCTTACCATGTATCCGTTCTGATGAAACACGGACGATCGTTCCTTTTTTAAACTTTCTCTTTACCGGTGCAAGAAAGCATCTATAGAAGCTGTTATGCAAGTAAACTTGTCGTGCAAGCGAAACAAGGGCGCTTTGTCAGTGTTCAAAATGCGGCACACACAAAGAAGGTCGGCGGAACGAGAATTTGGATCGGTTGACGCATAGTTCTACGCGACGCAATACGGCTATGAGCTCCATCGATACATAATTAGTTTTATAGCATCGTTCATACATGCAAGGTTTTTTGTAGCTCTTCTTTGAAATGCAAGGGTAGCCACTAGATATCATTTAGTCAAATCGTTCACTTCAACCGCTTTTGATCGCTTGATTGTTATGGAACAAAGCGAACGATAATGCACAATTTCAAAGCCCCTCGCTCCTAAATCTTTCGATATCCAGGAGTATTGGTTGTGATACCCTGTGGAATGCTGATAGTAACAGATTCCCGGGGAGGGATTGGACATGTAGTATTGGATCAATATCCAGAAGACTCCTTCCCGCTTTAGTGACTCCTCAGCTTCTACCGTGTTGGCGACTTTTTTGGCCACGTTCACTGCGGCAGTCTGCTGACTCTTGGCAACGCAATCTTCTGCTATTTCGAGAAAGTAGTTGTTGTCATACACATTGACCTGGATAATTCCGTAGTACTCAAATTCTTCTTTGATAGCAAGACGACTCACCGAAGGCGGTACGAGAAGCTTGTTGGTGCGCAAATAATCAAGTACATACTGGAACAACACACCATTGCGGTCGATGAAAATGGGTTCATCCGAGTTCCCTTCTTTCCAGTTATCGGATATCAGTTTTGCCAGCATGGAGCGTTCACACCGCTCGAGCGTGTCCCGCGATACTTTATACAGCGTACCGCCAACATCTAGTTTGATGATTTTGTGCTTGGTTTCGTCCGTCGCCATTTTTGATGATTCAAGACAGAGATACAATAGAACAATAACCCTCTCCACATCTGGTAGTACATATGACGAGTTCGCTCATTGCGAACTGTTCTGGTCTTGCCGATATCGATTTCAAATTCTGCAGTTCGCACACCTGTCTATTTTCTTCTTCTATCTGTGCGTGTTATTTCTGACTATGTTTCGAGGGCGAACTTGGTCCATTTCTCGTTTATAATATACCATTGAAAGCCGTTCGGGCATCATCATCATCAAATAAAGACTTACATTTTGATTCCTGTCCCGTCCCGAAATGTTACCTTTCAATTCACGCTTGGTTTGGGCACGACAGAACAACGATTTCGCGTTCCCGAACGAACTATCACGATTGGATGGGGAGGCCGACGATCGTTTTGCGCCACTGAAATGACGTTGACCTTTCCTTTTCCGATACAGGATGATATTCCTTGTCCGACTTTTGAAACGTGAATTACCGCAAATTATTGTTCGTTCGACACTTTTTGCATGATTCGATACGCACAAGTAATGAAAAAGATACTACAGACGAAGAAAATCATGACAGTTCCGTCTTCTGTTCCAACTTTTGCCTTTCTTCATTCAGCAGGGTCGCACGATCGTAATGCTGTAATTCAAAACTGGGGAACTCTCGGGACAAGAAATCCTCTTTGTTTTGCAAGTCTTCCACCACCTACGAGAAATGAAAAAGTGTCGCAGTACTTGACTGGAAGGTTGATCAGGAGAGGCGTTCCCGGAGCGCAAGTACTCGAGAACGTACTCAAACAGAGAATTAGTACGGTCAAATAAAGATGGGCTCGTCGTCCGAGCTTCCTTTTTTCCACTTGACCCGAAACCAAGTTTGCCAACATGGACCCTTGGCAGCGCTGCAGCTCGAGTGCCTCCGACGTTCAGTCGAACGGTTTCGCTCATTCTATAAACAGTAATAGAACGAGAATGCATTTGAATTTGAAAATAAAGGCCGTTTCAATAAGGATGATTCGCTGTCAACTGCCTCGCTCCCGCCAAACAACTACCAGGTAGTGACCGACCAGTTTTTTTTTTGATCCCTTGTTTTGGGACGTTCGTGTGGTATCTTTGGGGGGCACTTGAAAGGTTCACACTTGCCGAATTCCAAATATGACGCCTGACTGTTGTGAAATCTCGAATGTTCGATTTTTGTTGGTATACCAGTAACGTGTGGAGTAGAGAAACGGCCTGACGTTGGATCGGCTCGCGCGCACCCTTGCACACTTGCGCCCCTCGTCGCTCCCGTCAAAATAATAAACTCCGCGCATCTCGCTCATCGTCGTCCTCTCTCATTCAATTCAATTCAATTCAACACACAAAAAAAAGAAGAGGCGACGACGAGTGTGAATGAATCAAACCAGCAAGCGTTGCAGAACTTTCTTTCTTTCTTTTGTATTATTTATCAAATCTTACAATCACATACATACACAAGAATATCAGCAATATGATCACTTCACACGAAGAAACATCATCCTTTGAAGATATCAATTTCTCGTCGACTGCATTCGCGGAAGATTCGTGCGGCCTCGAACATGCGCACGGGAATGTTTGGACGATCAAACGACGCGCGTCATCGAGTGATCACGACATTGAATCCGAATTTGGTGAATTGCATCTCAATCAGGGCCTTGACGGCATTGTGCGACTGGATGGCAAAAAGAAACCGACGGTGTGGCCGAAACGAATGATTTGGCTTGCACTGTTCACGGCCATCACGGCCCTTGCCGTGATAACGACGGTCAGTGTAATCGCCGTTCCGAACCTTGAATCTGGTGACGACAACTCCGTCAACAATGCGTACGAAGACAAGGTACAAGAGATTTATCAAAATCTCGTGACAGAAGGTATTTCCAGTGAAAGCAATTTGCGTCAAGCCGGTTCTCCGCACTACGAAGCTTTGCACTGGATTGCGGTGCATCCTGGATCGCCCGAAATTGGATCGTATCCGTTCGTGGCACGCTATGTCCTGGCGTTGACGTTCTTTGCACTGGGAGGTCCCTTGTTTACGTTTGATTCGGACGTCTGTGAATGGTTTCATAAAGAGGGCGATGCAGCGTCGGGCATTGAATGCGATGGAGACGATCTTCCGATTGCTGTTCATTTTGGTACGTATATCGTGTGTTTGTGTTGAATGAAGTTCTACCTATTTAACTTCCTACAACTTGTACTAATATTCGCTTCACAAGACGAGCTCGGATTGACGGGGCAACTGCCTACAGAGCTGGGTTTGTTGACGACACTCCGACACTTGGATCTGGGCCGAAACGCACTCGAAAAGTCAATTCCGTCCGAATTGTGTCAACTCAATCTACTCGAAAACTTGAATTTGATTTCGAATCAAATGAGTGGTTCGGTGCCGAATTGTATGGGATGGATGCCGAATTTGCAAACGCTCAACTTGAATTTCAATTTCTTGACGGGAGCACTGCCGGAAGGAGGATTTCAGTCGATACGACAATTGTACCTCAACAACAATCACTTTTCGCAGTCACTCCCAATGTCGTGGCGAACATGTACAATCTGCAAGAATTTTCGGCACGGGAAAACAAATTTTATGGAGACGTGGGTTGGCCTTCAATCCCTTGGCGGTACAACTCGTGGTGCTCGATTTGAGTGGCAATAAGGATTTGGCAGGTGAATTTCCGCACATGCTGCTGTATCATGCGCCCCATTTGCAAGTGTTGGCCATTGGGGATAATTCGATTACGGGGAAACTGACGTGGGACATTCCGTACAATGAGAAACTGCGATTTCTATCCATCTACAGCAACGATTTGGAAGGCATGATTCCACCGGCGATTGCCAATTTGACGGCATTGACCCATTTTATTGCGTACGACAATCAGTTTTTGGACCAATACCCGAATATCTTCCAACGGGCTTGCGATCTTTATTTCTCAGTGACAATGCATTCTCGCCAGGACCGATTCCTGAATCCTGGTCGTCGTTGAGCAACATGGTAGCATTTCATGTGGCAGGTGGCAACCGAAATGGTGTTCTATCCGAATGGATTGGACAGAATTGGACCGAGCTCGAGCTATTAGATATTGGTAGAAACGATTTCGAAGGCAGCGTCCCGTTCTCTTGGGGCGACTTACAAAAGCTCGAATATCTCTTTATGACTGACAATCAGCAAATCACAGGTCCTCTGCCGGAATCCTTTCAATGGTTGACGAGTTTAAAGCAAGCACTCTTCGTTCAGACGGGTATTTCAGGAATTGGCAATTCATGTGCCCGAGTTCAGGTACGGATCGAGCCGTCCTTGTCAGTCAAGCAGACAATTGTTCCTGTTGCGTTTTATGCAGTGAGTTGAACTGTGCCAACGACTTCGTGAAGGGACTGGATGAGAGCTTTGAGTGGAAGTACCGAAGCTACTGGGATCATAGTGCCAGAGCAGATCAACTATTCAATACATTTAATTTATATAACAAGCACGCGTTCATTACAGAGTCTTTTGTTGCTTGGATCTAAGAAGAAAAGTCCGCTACATATTCATCGCTGTTCGCCGATTTATCTTCCTCGCTCTCTTGTCGCCTTGCGATATCGAACGAGTGTCGCTGCAAGCTCCTCGGACGTAGATCAATCCTCTCGCAGCCAAGCACTCCTTGAACAGCTTCTTGTTGTAGTTGGCGTATTCTTTGGGGATGTTGACAGTGACGCTCTCTGTTTTGTAAGAAAGGTGTTTCAAATACTCGAGCTCCGTATACATGGAGAGCTGAATGGCAAGGGCTTCGCGCTTTAGCATGTTCAAGTGACCTTCCTGTACACCAATCTCTTCTTTCATCATGCGGAGGTGTTCAAATCCGTACAAATCGTGTACATTCGTCATATCCGCCGATATTCCGTAGTAGGCAAATTCTTTCTCCAAAGCGACTCGGCTCACCGAAGCAGGCAGAAAAACCTTGCTTGTCTGCAAGTAGTCGAGCACGTACTCAAACAAGAGACCATCATGGTCAATAAAGAGCGGCTGGTAATTGTCGGGTTTCCTTTCTTTCCATTCCGATACCAAACTCGTTAGCATGGAGCTCTCGAAACGTTCGAGCGTCTCAATAGACACGGCGTATCGTGTACCTCCTACATCCAACTGGATCATTTCGTCCTTCGAATCTCCCATCGTGATTGTTGCTTCCAAAGATTTAATTGCGAAGTATGTCCAAGCTTCTATCAATAATTCACCGAGACAGCATTCCGATGCATTCCGTGTCACGATTCCGGTCGAAATATAGCAATTCCAAATCAAATCACCAGCGTGTTTTTGCGAGTTAGAGGTGCAGCTGAAACGTTTCCGACCTTGCTTTCACATCTCCGGAAACGGCTGCAGTGCGCAGATGGACGCAGATTCGACACCCATAGTCGAGTTGCCGACGATCGACGCATTTTCTTCTGCCGATGCAGATCGCATTAATTTAATGATGCTTGTCACACAATCATAGACGCTTCGTCGCATCATTCTGAATATCTCTTGTGTAACCGCTCGGAATTGTATCGTCGTGTTCAGGCGAGGCTGTCGTGGCTCGTGGCTTTTTGTCAAGTTGTCCGAATTCTTGTTGCCGTCACGTCATTTTGGGAGACCTTGATTTCAAAAAAACGTGGCATTTATTCCTCCATGACGTCAAAAGGAGAAAGCCTCATCCCACAAAACACAAAACACGTTGATGCCGCGCAGCCTTTCCTCGCGCTTATTTTATAGGTGATACTGTACCTGGTACGTGGATGGCCCATTGTCTGAGTGCCGGTTGTCTTCATCTGCGTTTCACACGAAATAGTGAGTGATACCTGTCTGACAATGCCACCAACATGGAGCAACAAACACAAAACGCAACACAAGACGCGAAAACGCGCGGCAACAACGATGCTGTAATCAAAACAGATATTACTCTATAAGGTTTAAAGCATGGGAAACAACTCGTCATCGCACATGATTCTTCCCGATAGTTAAACGGATTTGCCTTTCATACTGGCGAGGCATATGCCGATCGCTGATGATGATTCATCATTGTCCGAATAATCGTCCGACTCGTCATCGTCCGACTCATCGCTGTTGCTGCCGATGTTGTTGGGAGAAACCAGTTGCAGTCCGCGTGACAGCAAACAATCACGGAGAGAGATCGATGTCGCTATTGATATACTGCTTCGAATAGAGGTCGTTTTTGTCTGCGTGATTTGCAAAAGTCCGGCCAAGCGATTGCGGCTACCTTTCGTTTCTTTTGTTGAGCGATTTCTTCGTGCTCCTTGATTTCCTGACCCAGCTTGCTGATGGTCACAAAGTCGTCGTTCACGGAAACTTTGATCATGTCTGCGTCGACGCCAAAGTATTCAAATTCATCTTGGAGTGCGGTTCGATCGGATGAGTTGGACAAATACACGTGATCGGAGCGCAAATATGTCAATATGTATCCGAACAGCTTGCCGTCTCGATCGATAAAGATTTCACCCAGTTGCCCGAAATGAGACTGGCCAGCATTGATCCTTCACAACACAGCAATGTGCCGCGTGAGGCTTCGTAGCGCGTGCCTCCTACATTCAATCGAACGACTTCGGGGTTTTCTCCTTTCGGATTGGACTTTGAGCGTGGAGGAAAGCGGTCTGATCTCATTCCATGCACCTCGTGCGCTGGAGAGGTCTTCTGCTTTTTTTCGTCGTGGCATCGTTCCTGGCTACAAACCGGCTTATAATAAGTGTTTCGTTGGACGACGATGATTCCAGAAAAGCCGGATCGATTATTCGGGTAGGAAAGGGACGTTATACGGACTGCTATTATTTCTACCGTCAGCTGAGCAGACAGCGTTGGGACAAGAAGAGAACGCTGGAACTTCGAGAGAAAAGCCCAGCGATTTGCGAACCGTTCTCTGCGGCCGATTCTCACTACGATTATGTCTGTAATTCACGCGAATTGCAAGGTCTCGTCTGGTTTGAATGTATGGCCGCATGGCTTTGGCACCTAACCAAGACGATTACTGTTGTAGCGCTAATGCGTATTGACGATCTGTTGACGAAAATCCTTTTGTTAATGTTCTCGAAAATACAGGAAGCGGAGAAATAAGCTCTCTAGTTATGGTAGACCCGACTTTTCATTGACTGTGAACAAATGATAGCTGATTACTGAACCTAGTCTTCAGTCTTTTGACGAATTTTCCTTTGAGTGCAATGGGACAGATGTTGACCACTGGTAGGCCGGATTCGACGGTGCCGTAAGAAACGACGTATAGCCCGCGAGATAGTAAACAGCCGCTGAGTAGGTCTTGATCGACTTCCTTGCTAACATGGTGTTGCAAAAATAGTTTTTGGGATTCGGAGCGTTTCGAAAGTCAAGAGCCAAGCGATAAGACTCTTGAATGGCAGCAATCTTCTTCTTTTTCTTCTCGATAGCGGCTGTATGATCTTCAATCTGTTTCGTAAGCTCACTGATGGACATAAAGTCGTCCTTGACAGAAATTTTGCTCATGTCTGCCTCGATACCAAAATCATCAAACTCGTCTTTGAGCGCTGATTGATCGGAAAGGTCCGGCAAGTACACGCGGTCGGAGCGCAGGTAGTCGGCCGTCGCGATCAATAAAGATCTCGTCTTCTCCGTTTCCTTCCTTCCATTTGCCCGAAATGAGACTTGTTAGCATCGATCCTTCGTATCGCGTCAAGGTATCGCGAGCTACTTCATACCGCGTGCCCCCAACATTCAGTCGAACAATGTCGTCTACTGCGTCGCCTCGTACGGTGGATTTGGTGTGCGAGGATGGAGCAGAATCATCGACGGATTTTTCCTCCAGCGCAGCTTGCAGAGACGCTTGCGAATCGCTACCGGTCACATTTTCGTCGTGAGAGACCTTCATTGCTCCTGAACAAAAAACAAAACAGATACTATTGATGTGTTCAAAACAAAGTGGTTTGTTTGTTGTTGTCGCAGTCTTTTCCTGTTCGCGTCGTTATTATTCAGCGCGGCCTGCTGTGAACTGTGAAGCGTCAAGCGACGCCTCGACTAAGGTTATGCTTTCGAAGCATCCAACAACTAAAACTATAAAGGACGCCGCTAAGAGTCGGGAAGAATTAGTTTTCAAATCGATTAGGAAGAAAAAACAACGGTTTATTAGATGCATGCTCCCTTTGCTATAACTAGCTATCCATATCCTCAACAGAAACATAGTCCCGATCTGCTCGATTCAGTTTGAAGCCTCGTTGTTGCAAGCATGTCCGCAGCGTCTCTTTATCAAACGGTCGGTACTCTTCCGGCAAATCAATGCAGCGAGTGTGCCGTTTGGGTCTATACTCTTCCGGTACCGGTATGTGAGGCTCGTCGTGATCTTTGAAAAACTCGTGCTCCACCATCATCGATGCTTGAATGGCGTGAGCTTCCGCCTTTAACGCCATCAGGTTCTCTTCTTGCGCGTGAATCTTTTCGGTGAGTTCATGCAGATATTTGTGTCCGTACTTTTCGTGTACTGCACCCATGTCGGCATCGATTCCATAAAACTCAAACTCCTCCTTCACCGCCGCAATGTTCACTGTCGATGGAAATATACTTTGTTGTTTCGCAAGTAATCGAGTACATACTCGAATACGCGGCCGTTCCGATCAATAAAATGGGCTCGTTATCGTCAGCGTTTCCTTCCTTCCACTGATCCGAAATCAAACTCGCCAGCATCGAGCCTTCGCAGCGCTCGAGCGTATCGCGAGAAACCTTATAAAGCGTGCCTCCGACATCGAGCTGGACGATCTTGCGTTTATTCTCTTCCGTCGTCATTTGAAATGAAACTCGATTCGAAGGGCAACTGGTTGAAATTTATGCGCCTGCCTGCGTGGTCGATCACGAGGGAAAAGTAAGGAGTTCTTCGTTGCGAACCATTCATCGTCGGCCATTGGACCTCGTAACTGTGATAAATTGTAGGGTCACGCCTTCGCAAAATGGAAGTGTCATGTCATCAGTGACGCTCTTGTATCGATGGGAACCGGACGATTGCTCTAAGAACGACTTGTTCGTTCACACGAGCGTCTATGCCTTCTCCTTCACTCATCGAGCATCTGTTTGCATACTGCTGCATCGCGTTGCGCGTGGGCATCAGATGAGCGAGCTTCTCCCAGCTCACACCCGCGCGCAGCGTTTTGGCACAATCGAGGCGGCAGAACAATGAAATGTATCACTTCAATTGCAAGATCTGATAGTAGCTAGCTAGCTAGTCATCTTGAACCTCGCGGAAGGAGGGTGATCACTGAGTAGATTATTGCATTTTGACAAAGCTCTCGTGGCTTTTTGTCCAGTTGTCCGAGTTTTGGTTGTTGTCGCGTCATTTTGGGAGACCTTGCGATCGAAATTGACGTGGCTTTTCTTCGAAAACGTAAAAGCGAGAAAGCCTCCCACAAAACACGTGGATGCCGCGCAGATCTCAAATTTCGAGTACATGTTGTGCGCTGTCGAGTACCGCGTGCCTCTGTCATTTTTGGTTGTGGCGCGACATTTTCATTTTCGTATCATCCTCGGGCGTTGTCGGCGTTGACGCTCGGAAACAAAAGAACAAGCTCGATGAATGAACGACAACTCGGATGATATCTTGTTAATTGCGTGAAGGATATCACGAAACGCACTTGCGAGGGCAAACGACACAACAAATCGAATTTTGTGTTCGGCGTATCAACTCAAAAAACGAATCTAAGCAAGGAGTAGAAAGGCCATTGGGCGATTTCGCGTGCTGTTTACTTTAAGATATCGTGGACGCGCAAAATGATTTGAAGTCATTCATATGAGGGTTGGCAGTCGACAGAATGGCAGAGCTAGGCGAGACTTGGACACAGCAAGAAATGAAATAAAAAATTACTATCTCTGTTTTACTTCCGAGAAATGCCGATCTGAATCAACCCCTTTGACTCGGCAACGTCAAGGCCTCACTGCAAGCTGTTCTCTGATCAATTGATACTCGCTACTGTGACAGTGATGGACCTGCCGGCAGATCCGTATTTGATCGGGCCACACTGCAATCCTCGTTCATGAAATCGGTTGGAAAGAATGATTGGATGGGCACGAAGCAGATTAGCACTCTCAGAGGGTAATGGAACATATACGAATCCGCAAGTAGCGCACGTTTTGAATTGCAAGTTCTTCGGCCTTCAGCAAGTCGAGTTCATTTTGCGCGGCCTTGATCTTCGGTGCGAGGTCTTGGAGATACCTGGGACCGTGCTTTCCATTCACTTTACTCATATCGGCATCAATGCCGTAATACTGAAGTTCCTTTTGGCTGCTTCGCGGCTCACAGAAGACGGCAAGTAAACTTCGTTCGCGCGCAGATAGTCGAGTACGTACTGACACAATAAACCATTGCGGTCAATGAAGATAGGCTCCTTTCGTCCGAGTTCCTTCTTTCCACTGATCGGATACCAAGCTCGCCAGCATCGAGCCTTCGCACCGCTCAAGCGTATCGCACGAGACATCGTAGTGCGTGCCTCCGACGTCCAATCGGACGATTTTGCTTTTGACATCGCTAGTATGCGCTCAGACGCTCCTATCAACCGTCTTCCGTCGTACCTTTTGCGATGCGAAAGGCCTCATAGAATCTAACGCGCCCCGCGTCAACACGATAAGAGTATCACTGCAATATCACCTTGAGCACAAGGTCACTTCTCGGAGATTTTCAGTCTGCAGTTGCAATGCAGCGACTATACACTTCGTCCTTCGTCACAACATCATGACGATAACGTGGCTTTGAACTCTCGTTGCCATAGCGCGTCATTTTGGGAGACCTTGATTTCGAAAACGTGGCTTTCTTCGTTTGACGTCAACCAGAGAAAACCTCTCACAAAACACGTGGATGCCGCGCAAGCTTTCCTTGTTTGTGTACCTTTTGTCAGAGTGTCGAGTATCGCTGACGTCATCCACATCATATGGCGTTTCTTGTTTGGCGATCATCGTCGGCGCGACATTTTCCATTTATGTCAGCGCTGCCACTCTTTGTTATCGAGAAAAGAAAAAATTGATGACATCTCGGATGAAACAGACCTACCGGCTGAAGGCGAAAAGCACAAGATGCAGGCTTCGGTCGATGTGCGCATGCTATTTATTTTACGAAGACGAGAAGCTGCAACCAGCATGGTTCAAAAGATTGGCTAGAGAGACGAGCACGAAAGCAGCAGCTAGATTTTCTTTGACATGCCTACAAAGATCTATATATATATATCCGCCGCAAACAACTATCGAGCAACAAAGCAAATAAAAATCGCGAGACGACGCTCGCGCTGCTTCGCGTCAAAATCGCGTGCACTCATACGGGAATACGCGATGCGACGTGGAAAACGCTTCGAATGACCGGAAACCGGAAAGAGACATTTGGAGTGCCGCTTCTGCATGAACCTGGTTTCACGCGCCTGTTTCCGCATGTGATGTTTGCAAAGCTAGGTGCGACGAAGGCAGAAAAAGGCGTCATCCCAAGCGCGGCTAGGATGGTATTGCCGACGAGATAAACAAGCCTAGAAAGAGTTACTAGTCTAGTTTTGTTACGACCGACTCTTCGCGCAACCGTCGCAGTTTACAATAGTCTCTAGTCTCGCGTGCTATCAATTGTCTAGTTTTCTTCCCACACCACTAAATGAGTAGGCGACCGACAGTTTACTCCTTTTCGAAACGCGTGCTGGAATTGATACCCGTAAACGTCAATCCCTGCGCGAGTAAGCACTGGTGCAAAAGCTTCTTGTCAATGGCCGGTGTGACAATGAATGAGGGATTGAGAACATTGGACCAATCGAATCCTTTTTTGGATACGGATTTCGCTAGTTCGTGGGTCAGGCGGTAGGATTCGACGATCGCGGCGATCTCCGCTCCTGCTCTTCGATAACAGCCTTGTGCTCCTTGATTTCACGATGCAACTGATCGATTGTAAAAGTCCTTTTCTACACCAATATGGCTCATGTCGGCAGGAATCTGAAAATGATCAAATTCTTCTTTCAGAGCTTCCCGAGTAATCGAATGGGGCAAATGCACTTTTCCCGTTCGCACATAATCCAAAACGTACGCAAACAAGAGCCCGTCGCGGAAGATGAAGATTTCGCTGTTAAGCTTGTCCTCGTTCTACGTGCTGGCTTGCGAGAACAGAGTCCTTGTATTTTTCCATAGTGTCGCGAGCGACTTCGTAACGAGTTCCCGCCACATTGAGGTGAGTCCGGTCTTTGTGAAATGCCATTATAGGGCTGTCGGTAGACGTAGGCGAGAACGGTGACATGGGACTGCCAAGTGCGTCCTTACAAACATCATCTGGCGTTTCTGGGTTACCGAAAAGCCTATTACTTTCTCGTTTGCTTTCTCCTTGTTGTCGCGTCTGCGACTTGTTCGTACAGTAACTCTTCTCTTGCTCATGGGAACCTATACTAATGGCTGAACGGCAGGATAAATAAGCGATATTGTTTTTTGTCAAAGATCAAAGACTTCAAACAAATAATGTTAAAAGGATTGAAAACAATTCGAAGAGAGGAACAGCAGTCGTTCTCGTCCATGCGAATAATGTTTGACGCGCCGCTTTTTTTTTTGTTCTCGCGTTGCAAGAAAACCCGTTTCGAGTCGCATGACGCGATTTTTCGTCACGAGTGGTCAAGGTGTCCGCATTTTCGTCACGATTCGGAGAAAATTGGACGAGACAAATCCAAATTGACGTGTCATTTCCTCGAAAACGTCAAAGTGAGAAAGCGTCGCACAAAATTACGTGATCGAACGCGGGCTTTCCTCCTTGAAGTGCTTTCTGTTCTATACTCGGGCCCTTGACGAGTACCGGTTGACCTCAAGTCGACGCACAACGCACGCCTTTTGTTATTAGGCATTGCTTGATCTACCGGTATGTTAAGAACTTCTTGAGTCTAGTTGCTACAAAAAAGCTGGCCAAGCCACTAGAATCTCAATTTAACCAGAGCCTTTTCTATCAGTACCCGCTACGTCATTCAAATCAAATTTCATCCCAAGGGAGTAAGATGGACCCAGATCGATCCATCGGATTTCAAATCGTATTTGACCACTTGAAGCCCCCGGGAAAATAAGCACTGACGGAGCAAATCGCGGTCGACAGACTTTTGCAGACAGCGATATCGGAGTTTCTTTTGATCCGGGCCGACTCCGTTATTGCTTTCCGCAAAAGCGGCGGCCAAGCGGTACGATTCCAAAATATATGTCATCTCCTTCTCCTTTTGTGCGATTGCAGCCTGGTGTGTTGCGATTTGCGTTCGGAGACTGTCCAGGCACATGAAATCGTGATTCACTCGAACTTTACTTGCATCCACGTCGATACCAAAATACTCAAATTCTTCCATCAAAGCGGACCGAGCTGACAAGTCAGGAAGATGGACACAATCGTTGCGCAAATACTCGAGGATATACCCGAAACGACGACCGTCGCGATCCAGAAAGATCTCCTCGTCTTCTTCACGCTTTCCCGCGACAATACTAGCCAGCATCGAGCCTTCGTATCGAATCAAAGTATCGCGAGAGACGTCATAACGCGTTCCTCCCACATTCAAACGGACGATTCCATTTGAGCGGCGCTTTTCGGATTTGTAACCGTTATGTTTGATGAGTTCACGCCGTTCGGCTCACTGCTAGTTTCGAATGGCGCATTCACAGCGCTCGGCTTTTCCTGTGTAGCAATCGGCGTTTCTTTCTCGGGGACACATCTCCGAGCTCGAACGATTCTGCGTCGGGCCGGACCACACTGCTTGATTGGACCGAAGTTGCAAGTAAATGTTTTGAGTGCAACAGTCACCATTTTACTTGATGTTTATTGTTTGAAGCTGTGCTAGCTGGTTTTATGAGAAGAGGATGGCTTGTGTTTTGATTCGTGGGGTCCTTTCGTTCCGGTTTGCACGAGTCAGTCGTCCGTTTCCAGAAAAACGGCTGCTCCGAAAGACGTACTTCCATGTGAATTTGTTGAGACCTGTTTTCGAGAACGTTCTTCCCAATGCAGAAAAACAGCTACGCAATTGTCGAGATAAGCATTGCATCTCGCTTTTTCACAAACGTCAATCGAGACGGCCATTCACGATGACAAGAAAGACGTTCGTACACATCATGCAGTTTGCGCGACGACCGATTTTACGTTTCTTTCGTTCCAACGGTAACGAAACGACGAGCGATGTGTTTTTTCTTTCTTCGTTTCAACAATTTATTAACAATGCAACACCGTTCACAGCGTGGTGCCGAAGCATTACCAGGTATAGAAGAATAAAAAGGGCAGCAACGCTCTCTACATCGTTTTCGTTTCGTTTCGTCCTTTTCGTCCAGCATCACGGCATGACGCCTTTGAGCCAATCATTGCATTCTTGGATACCGCTTAGGTACAGTTTTGCGTCAGTCGACGTCACAAAAGCGTGGATTACGTTAGCACAACGCGCACGTTTCCGCTGCGCGTGACGTTTGTGAGCAACTGGTGCGACGAAAAGAGAAAACGTAGCGTCATCTCTCAGTCTAAACAATATGCCAGGAGGTCGCCTTTGAAAAACAAGCAGTTGGTCGATCTTTAATTTCTTTTCGTTTTCTATCGTTATACTCTATTCATAAAATACCATCCCGTGTTCAAGGACCAAAATATCGAAACGGCTAGCCGATGGGACTCTGACCATACAATCCTTTTCCTTCTTCCTGCAGAATAGGCCCAAGTGAAACACGTGCGCCTGTTTCTTCGAGCTGATACCCAAATACATCAAGCCCTCGAGAAAGCAAGCAGCCATGCAGAACTTTCTTGTCGACACCCGGCGCGGCCGCGGTTGACGGTGATAAGATACTCGACCAATTGTATCCCTTCTTCACAACGGATTCCGCAAATTGGTGTGCCAAGCGATGGGATTCCACGATCGCAGCAATTTCGCGCTTCTTTTCTTCAACTGCAGCCTTGTGCTCTCTGATTTCTATATTTAGTCGATCGACGCAGTGAAAGTCCCGGTCCTCAAGAAAGTGGCTCATATCGACAGGGATTTGATAATAGTCCAGTTCTTCTTTCAAAACTACCTTGCTGACTGTAGAGGGCAAATGAACTTTACCAGATCGCACATAATCCAAGACGTACGCAAACAGTTGCCCATTGCGGAAGATGAAAATTTCATTCTTTTCTTGGTTCCAAGTGTTGAAAAGGCTCGCCAGCAGGGACTCTTCGTGCCGCATCATCAGCTCGCGAGAAACATCATACCGAACGCCGCCGACATTGAGGCAAATCCGATTGTCGTGAAATAATGTCTTTTGCCTCGTGTCGGGATAGGAGACGGTGGTAGCGGAACAGTGCGAGGGTCCATGATGCGGAGACTAAATGATCTCGTTCAATTCTCGGCAGACTATTCGCAGGAAATGAGAAGAGTGCGCTTTTAGTTGTTCTTGATCGTGCTTTCCTGCTTGGAAACGGCCGACCAGTTTATTATTTTGTCTCTAGGGAAACGGACATTGTGATTCGTGGATGGCAAATGGCAACCAAGCGCGCGTCTCGAAAACGCGTTACATTCTGGCGTCTAGCTGAATGAAACTTAATCCTTTATGATACATCCTTCGTCGTCCTAATAATGATCATCCTTTTGATTTCGATTTGTTTCAGCGTCTTTGTTGTTGTCATGATGTTCGGCGGTCACCGTTTCTCGCTTCGCCGCAGCTTGTCCTTTCTTTGTGCGTCAAATTGGACGAGGTGACACGCAAATGACGTGGCTTTTCGGTTCTCCGACGTCAAGACCAAGAAAGCCAAGTTCCAAAACACGTGGATGACGTGTCGCCTCTCCTGCTTCGACTACATGTTGTGCTATACTATTCGGACATGACGTAAGCTGACACTTGCCGTCCGTGAAACGAGAAACGAGTACCGGTTGCCTTCCGACGACGACGTTCGGCTGGTCACTTGCTATATATTTAGTCTTCATTCTAGGGTGAATGCGGGCAAATAATACAATGTTTTACTGCGGGTATAAACACTAAATAAGATGAGTAAAAGTGCCTTGTGAGCATGCAAGTACCGCACCCTTCACGCATGAATAGAGAATAGAAGTGCGCTCGTCCTCACAAGTAATCCGTGGAGAAAAGGATGGTGTGTCGCCATTGCATGAATTGTTTTGATTACCAGGGTTATCTTCATTATTATATCTTCATTCAAGGAACCTTTTTATGTACAGAAAATGCTTGAACGCCGAGTTGACAATTTCAAACCCTCGGCTGGCCAAGATCGTGTTGACGAGATCCGTATCCAAATGAGCCTGATACTCTTCGGGAATGTAGACACAAAACGACGATCCCGGAGATGCGTTTCGTTTGTAACATTCCAACAAAATAAAGAACGGTATTTCACGGAAGGTTTCTCATCCATTTCACTCCTCCGAAGACTCTTTTCGACGGCTTTTCGGGCAGAAAGCATGTAAGCTTCGGCCGAAATTTGATCCGCAAGTCCCATGAGGTACTTGCTCTCGTACAAGCCGTTGAGTGAATTCATTGAGCCATCCATACATTGCACTTTGGTCATGTCTGCAGCAATTCCGTAAAATCAAATTCTTCTTCGAGTGCGAGAGGACTGACGAAAGATGGCAAGTACACTTTGTCGGTTCTCAAATAATCGAGTATATATTCAAATATTCGCCCGTTGCGATCAATAAACATAGGTTCGTCTGAATTTCCTTCTTTCCAGTGATTGGAGATAAGGCTCACCAGCATCGAGCCTTCGCACCGCTCAAGCGTGCTGCGAGATACATCGTATCGCGTGCCTCCGACGTTCAGTTGAACAATCTTGCTCTTGCAATCGTATATTGTCATGTTGTAAATGATATAATATTGCGTATCTGTATTCGAGGACGACAGGTTGATACTATTGCATCGATGACAGCAAAGTTCGTTCTTGACAAAGGAAGAATGCGCTTTTATTGTCGTGCGAAAATTCTGTTTTGTCAAAAGAAGTCACGGTGCGCGAACGGTCATCGGTCGCCTACTTCTTTGCGGACAGTGAGCGTGACGTGTCACAACCACAATTTGGCGCAAAAACACGTGCTATGCTCACGTCGTTCTCAGTAGCGTATCAGGATAGCATTCTAAGGCCTTGGAAGGAATGTTTATGGAGATGAATAGGTTGAAGACTCATTCAACGCAAAAAGTAAACTAGGCCGACGGCACCGGAGAGGAACGAGTGATTGAATCGCAACGAAAGAATTCAATCGTAAAGCTAGGTGACCGCCTCCTTTGATGAACTCTTCATTATTTAAGTAGTTATGTATTAGCCCAGAATGGAGACATCGCTTTTCCAAAATTTCCATGAATTCTCGTCAAAGGCCTTTGATGTTTCTGGCTAGACTATTTTCGCAGTCCATAGACAATTACAAACAAAGCCAATCCCACTGTCATTGCGTGAAAGATGGCACTGAATCCCAAATATTGCGTGCTCACGACCAAAATTTGGGCTCAAACGAACTCACTGCCTCGGGATCAATGTCGATTCCGTAATAGTGAAATTCTTCCACAAGAGCGGCAGGACTCACGGTGGTCGGCACGTGCACCTTGTCGGTGCGCAAGTATCCAAGAACGTACTCGAACTCCCTCCGACGTTTAATCGAATGATCTTGCTTTCGAAGCCGCTGGTCGACATTTTCTCTTCTTGACTTGATGTGAACAGGAGGAATGATTTGAATACTTTATAAGACATGTCTTATTTCCATCTCTGGATAATTCACTCGTGGCGAAAACCGTCGCCGCTCGCAATGAAAACGGCTTCAAGTCGTGTTTATTTTGCAGTCGTTACAGCATCATGGAAACGGATTTCGCCGTCCAGCCGTTTCCGTTGTATCGCAGAGACGCATTGAAGCGCATTCGGCGTGTCTCAAGCATGCCAATACGCAGTCGAAATGATGCAATCGGCATTCCGAGCAACAAACGAGATCGAGGATAACGTAAAAAAATTATCATCTAAACGACAACAACGAAAGATCTGCGTCAATCGAACAAATTTGATTCTCTCTGTCAGCGCCGCAACGTGGCTTGTCTCGCAATCTCAAGAAAAATGCTGTCACATCCGGACAAAGCTCTCGTGGCTTTTTTTGTCAAGTTGTCCGCGTTCTCGTTGCATTCGCGTCATTTTGGGGACCTTCTGCTTCAAACTGACGTGGCTTTTCTTCGAAAACGTAAAAGCGAGAAAGCCTCGCACAAACTGACCGCGATGTGACACATGCCACGCGAGCTTTCCTCCATGGACTACAACGTGGCTGATAGTCTTTGATGAAAGCGGTAATTGACGAGTACCGCTTGACTTGGGCGTTTCTCGGTTGCGGCGACGCCCTCTTCTCACTTTATTTTTACGGAGTAGTTTTTCTCATCAGAATAAATGAAAGATAAAGAAAAGTAATGCAGCAATAAATGTTTAACTCGACAAAATATTGTGATAGCCCGAGCACATCTGAATCGCAAAACGATGAACCAAATCATATTCCTGTAAGAGGATTTCAGTCGCTCAACGCGGAGTACTTTGCACTAAAGCGAATACTAGTATGAACCTAACAAATAATTGCAAAATGAGCGTGAATTCCGGATAACTTGCTATTTCAAGGCTTGAGATAACCTTTTGTTCTGACTGATTTGAAGGAGGACCTAGAGACGAGAAAACAACAAGCGATTCTTCCCAAAAGACCTACGAACGCCTCAATCGCTTCCTCGTGCAATTATCCGCAAATCACTGCATTCCTGCGCGGTACGTAGCTTTGGGTTGCTTCGGTAGGTACCTGATTGTCAACCTTCTCAACAGTGACGTTACAATAATGTGACCCAATGCTGCTGGAGATAAGCTTCAATCCTCGGTCGAGTAAACGTTCGCGCAACACATCTTGATGTTCGTCCAGCTGCGCATAATCAGAACAGGACAATTTGACGTCGACAGATGACTGGTTAGGTTTCGATTTCCAGACCTCATGTTCTACCAAAGCCGAAAATTGAATTGCGAGCTTGATAATATTCAACGATTTCAAGCGCTCCTCCTGTCTACGAATCTTTTCTGTGAGCTCATGCATATATCGATTCCCATACTTTTCGTGCACCTTGTTCATATCCGCTCCAATCCCATAATACTCAAACTCTTCCTGTAAAGCGAGAATATTGACTGTCGATGGCAGGTACACTTTGTTGTTTCGCAAGTAATCAATAACATACTGAAAGAGCAAACCGTTGCGGTCGATAAAGATAGGCTCGTCCGAATTCCCTTCTCTCCAATGATTCGATATCAAAGCGACAGCATCGAGCCTTCGCAACGCTTGGTAGTTTCGCGAGACACTTCATAGCGTGTGCCTCCTACGTTCAGTCGAATGATTTGCTTGCTGTCGGTGGTCGCCATTTTCTTTTTTCAAAGATTTGATGTTTGATAAGAAAGGAGGTAGATTCGATTTTATGCTAGCAAAGCTTTGCATATCATCTTTTGCCTAAACCACGTTCGGAAGTTACCCGTTTCATGATATCAGTCGAAACCCCTCGGTGCGCATAATGAAAACCGACATTCACGCGTGGCTTCGGTGTTGCACTATCAAAATTTTGGGTCGTTCACAAGCAATATTAGCAGTGCCTATGAACAAACTGACTTTTGAATAGCAGATGCGAAATGAAATGCCATCATGATGTTTTACGTTGTCTTTATCGAGCTCTCCTTTTTTTGAGTCCGACGCTCGCGTGGCTTTTTTGTCAAGTTGTCCGAGAACTCTTTGAAATTGCGTCACTTTGGGAGACCTTGATTTGAAATTGACGTGGCTTTTCTTTCACATCGTCAAAGCGAGAAAGCCTCACACAAAACACAAAACACTATGGTGCCGCGCTGGCTTTCCGGCTGGCGAAGTAATAATCGAGTACCGCTTGGCACGACCCACGTCAAATATACGCGGCACTGCGGTTAACGGTCGACGCATGACCGCGTATTCGCATTTGCTTTTGTCCATTTTTCGTCGCTTATTCACCTCTATTCATTCATTCAAACATCGGCAGGCGAAGGATGATGCCATCGAGAAGCGATGATCCTCCAAAAGACATTGTGTTACCTACGTTGAAATATGGATATCGGGAGACGCCATTGACGTGGAAAGAGATACAACAGATTGTGCTCGTCGAGCAAAATTACGATCGCTTGACGCGCAGCGCGGTACAGCAGCACGATTATGAGCTCAGCAAGCGAAAGATACAATCGGAATGGGTGTCGATGCACGACTACGTTCTGTGTTCGAAATTTGAAATGCTCTTTGAAGTAGAGAAAGGTTTGAAGCGAGTCGTACGAAATGAGCAAGACGACAAGCGACCCCGAACAGCTCTTGTTCGAAATGATTTTCCGTATTGCTTTGAGGATTCTGTTCAACACTGGATATTGTGGACGCTCGACGGGTCTTGTAAAGATTCCGATATCTCAAAAGCGAAGATGAATTTGAAATTACGATCACAACTACCTATCGTCGACATGCTGCACTGGATCAATCCACCTCGTCTTCAGTCACTACCAGGAATTGATCATGTTCATATCTTGGTCTTACTGCGAACTGGCTGAAACGCTTGCTTTCGTTAATAATCTTTTGATCTTCTTACGGTGACGACTCCGGATGGATATCTCCAATCGATTGAGACATATTCCAGTCCTTGGTCGAGCAATCTGGCGCTTATCACATCTTTATTTTCGCAAAGCCAGGTATGATCGTCGAACGTGACCTTAACCTCGACTTTTGCTTGAATTGAACTCGATTTCCAGAACTCGCATTCTACATGAGCCGATATTTGGATACCGCGCATCTCCCGGTTAAGCGCATCGGATTTCTCTTTGAGAAAGTGGTTGTACGCAAACCCGAATCTTTCATGCACTCTACTCATGTCCGCATCAATCCCATAGAACTCGAACTCGTCTTCGAGTGCATTTCGGTTCACAGAGGCAGGCAAGTGAATTTATGAGCTCGCAAATAATCAAGTACAAATTTAAACGATCGGCCTTTGCGATCAATAAAGATGGGCTCGTTTTCGTCCGAGCTCCCTTCTTTTCAATTATCGGATATCAAACTAGCTAGCATGGAGACCTCGCATCGCTTTAGCGTGTCGCGAGATGCCTCGTGGTGTACACCACCAACGTTGAAACTAACTATCTTGCTTTTGCGTCGCTCGTCGTCATCGTCGCACACAATTCTTTTTGATGCAAGGCATCTGTTAGCTTTGCGACGAAATAAGTCTAGTGACGACGGTTTACAAGCCGCTTATTTTCGCCTCGAAATTTAATTGGGTCTTGCCATTTTTGAGCGGTGTAAGGCTGTCAGTAGCAAATTCATTCCTGTGGGCAGTCTAGTCTGACATACAACAATGCTTGATCGCAGATCTAGATTTACTAAGACCAACGTATACGTCAATTTTATCAGTTATTTCTATGCGTCATTCCCGAGATTCGTCATATCCACACCTTAGTTTTACTGCAAGGCAGGTAACGCACCTGGTGCTTTCTGCAGTTAGGCAGTCGCTTTTCGAATGTTAACATAAAAGCCATGGTCTTCAAATTCGATTTTAGAATGGCCAATCCTCTTTCACGAAGTCGCTCCTGTAGCGACTCTTCATGTCCGCAACGCAGTTTCACAGTATCGCTTAGCAACTTACATAAACTTTTCCCTTATTCGAGCGCAATTTCAATATTTCACATTCCGCCAACGCCGCTGTTTGAAATATGAGTATTTCCAGGTTCAACGCATCGACTTGAGCTTTGAGAGAACGATAATAATCGATGCCATGCTTCCCAATAACTTTGCGTTGATCCACATTGATTCCGTAAAACTCAAACTCTTTTGAATGGCTCACGGCTCACGGACGACGGCAAATGCACTTCGTCCGTTCGCAAATAACCGAGGACATACTCAAACAAGCGACCGTTACGGTCGATAAAAATGGGTTCATCGTCGTCCGAATTCCCTTCTTTCCAATGAGTGGAGACCAACCCCGCCAACATTGACCCTTCGCAGCGCTCGATCGTATCACGAGACACTTCATATCGAGTGCCTCCTATGTTCAAGTGAACAATCTTGCTTTGGGTAGAGCTTGTCGGCATTCTTCTCTTTCGAGCCTTATTGCGGAAGACCACAGTTATATTCTATGCAAAGTGCAAGACCTTTGGCTGTGTCGGTTTCCTGCGATTCACCGTTGAAAACGTATTTCGTTGTTCAATCGTGCTTTATGAGTGCCTTAACATCACAGAAACGGATGCCCATCTTTCAGTCCGGTTTTGACAATGCGTAGAGGTGCAATGAAAGTCATCAAAGGTTTTCAAGCACATGAATCGGTTGGAAGAGCATGGATAGCGTCAGAATAATTCAATTTGATACAAGAAGAAGCAATACGAAAATTGAGAGGTTTCATATCAAGATATTAAAAGCGTTTGGAAGTTGTGCTGAAGAGATGATGGTAAAAACGACGACATACATGACAAGAATGCAGAACGTTTGCGTGGCTTGTCTCGCAATGACACGAATGTTTGTCACATTCGAGAGACGCTCGCGTGGTGTTGACGCGGTTTCCGCGCAGTTTCTTCGTGTCGCGTCAATTTGGGAGACCTTGATCCAACGTTACGTGGCGTTTCTTTGCGAAACGTCATAATGCGAGAAAGTCTCGTAACAAAACACGTCAATGTTGTGCGGACTTTCTCACCGGAGTACAGCGTAGACCATACAGTTACGCCATGCAGTACCGGATGAGTCCGAAACCAGACTCGCCAGCATGGAGCCCTTGCAGCGCTCCAGAGTATCGCGTGAGACCTTGTGTTGCGTGCCTCCTACGTCCAATTAAACGATTTTGCTTTTCGAATCGCTTGTCGGCATCCTCTTTCGCGGACTTGATAAAGAGTTGTGAACTTTAAATGAGACGCCAAATCTCTTCCTTTATCTTTTCATCGAAGCGGCGTTTTGATCGCTCAAGACTAACGGTCAAGCCCCGTCAGCTGCAAGCACGAAAGCATCCATTCAATCGTTCGTTTTTTAGTAATAAGCGAAGGTGCGATAAAACGGCCGAATCGTGTTCACGACAGTCTCTTAGTTTTCCCATTTCAAATGCAAGCTCCCTCTTTGCAGTTATAAATTTTTCTTCCAATGACGAAGTACGTCTTAAATTGCGGTTGCACAAGGCCGAGTGATATATCTGGATTGCAATTGTTTTCGGCCTTTGAAAAGGTCGAGGTCGTTTTGCGCAGCTGCTATCTTTCTTGTGAGCGCCTGAGTGTATTCCATGCCAAACCATTCGTGCATTCTTCGCATGTCCGCATCGAGTCCGTAAAACTCAAACTCTTTCAAGTAAACTTCGTTGGTCCGCAGATAATCGAGTACATACTCAAACAAGCGGCCGTTGCGATCAATAAAGATGGGCTCGTTGTCGTCGGAGTTCCCTTCTTTCCATTGATCCGAAATCAAGCTGGCTAGCATGGAGCCTCTACAGCGCTCGAGCGTGCCGCGAGATATCTCGTATTGAATCCTCCAACGTTGAAACGCATAATGTTGCTTTTGCTTCCGATCTTTGTCATTTTAGTTTTCGCGACTCTTCGATTACGAGATTTCCTCTTCTTAGGCATCTATCAACAAGAATTACTGATACCGAGAGCTTGCATAGCGCGTTTCCCACACCGACGCGCATATTACCCTGTGGTGAATATTTGTTGGAATCATTGTATGGAGAAAAGTCGAAAACCGCATGTCCCCTTTGAGTATTTGGCGAAGTGTTCCGAACTGTTCCTCGTCCTTGTGAACTCGCTTGGCTATTGGAATTCACGCCCATGCACCGGACAGCAGTACACGCAAGTCGACACCATGATGACGTAATGGTGCGGTGCGTATGCAGGTTCTCATCTTTCGAGCGTGGTGATCGATAGTCACTCTAGCCACTTCGTTCCAACGAGCAATCTTGACACATATAACTGCTTTCCTTAGATTTGCTGGTGGTTGTCTAATAATACAAAGATAGCGTATGCCATCCAAATAGCCCATCGTTAACCTAGGTCTCCGCAGTTTTCCTCATTGATATACTGGAACTGCACTATTTCAGCTCTCCCGCTCGTCGCTCAACCTGATTTCGCAACGAACCCAACGATACGCCAGAGATACGACCATTCGTGTCGCGCACATTCTGGAGCATTTCCACGTGACACTTGGCTTTGTGGTTCCATCGAGGACTTGCTCGTAGCCTGCGATCATCCGTTGGATATCCTCCAGACATTCATCCACCAGTTCAATGCGTACCCGACCGACTCCGGCTTGCTGCCATTCTTTCAGTGAATGCACTCCGGATTGTGCTTCGGCTGAAAAGACAGTATTTCGACATCCCATGTCAGCCAACACGAGCTGATCTGCACCTGTGTTACCATCTCTCAAATGAACACTGTGTCTTGTACAAACGTGGCCGCAATCCTGATACGAATTGCCCTTGGATAAGAACCGAGCGAATACACAGTGCTCCGTATGAAATGTCGGCAATTTGGCATGCACTACTACTTCCAGTTGTTTAGGAGAGGTCAAGCTACGTGCCAAAGCCGAAATTGCACGTGCGTTCAAATCGTACGTGGGAGTGATGCGTTCCAGTCCTTGTTGCAAAAATTCAAAGGCCGTCAAAGGATTGGCCACATTCAGCGAGAAGTCACCGAACAGAGGAGGAATAGGAAACATATCACCATTGATGTCGACAGCACCCTCTTTCTGCAATTGTTGCATGCGATAAAGAAAACCCGGAGAGCGAACTAGCAATGCGTCAGGCCGTAGCGACAAGAGGGTCTTCCAGATACCATCCTCTGCTGGTTTCAGAATACGAGGCGAAGCTAGCACAATCCGAATCGGTCTGTTCGATACTTGCTGTACACGTTCGATCGCATCTTGCATTCCCTGTACTTCCAAAAGTCAATAATGATTTCATCGACGATAATGGATTCGTCATTTTCGATCATTTCACAAAGACAGTCGACCTGTTCCAGACTACGGCACAAAACGGACAAGTCCATTGTTTGTTTCGGTTCAGCAGATGGTGCAGCAGGTTTCATTTGATCCATGAGCTGAGAAACAAGCTGTTTGGATGGCAGAGAAGATGTCTCTTCTTGTAATGACTTATTAGCTTTCGTCGACCCCTCTCTTTTGTAATTTCTCTTGTAGTTCCTGAATTGCTTTACGTCGTGTTTCTTTGATAGCAGAAAGAGGACACCATAATTCGTCGTCCATCTCTATGTTCAATTGTACCACCAAAGCAAACGGAGTATTTCCTAAAGTGCCTACCGCGTTTTGAATCGCTTCTTCCGACAACGCTGTTCGAGACGCTGGTACTAGGACCATTTCGGATTCGGCAACCACAGTTATCGAATCACGATCATCGGCAGACGGCAAAGTAACGCTGATGCGCAATGGCTGATCCTTTCGCGCTTGTACTTGCACAGAAACGGTACGCTTGGGCGGTTCCGCTTGTACCAACTTTTGCATCTGTTGTTCCAGTACAGCATCATGCGTTCGCCAAATCGCAGCACCCGATGGTACCAATTCCGTCGTCACTCTGGTCTTGCGACTAAACTGAATAAAACATTCGTCCCCATTCATCCCAATTTCATAAATAGGACCGCCCAACTCTTCCAGCTCCGCCAATCCCCGATCAATGACGATTCCATCACCCCGCTTCAATTCAATCTGCGCATCATTGTCGACTTTGACGTGAATGACACCAGTTTTGGGATTACATTGAACAACTCGACCAACATACACACCCCGATGCCGGGGATTTCCCAATGACGAGTTCTTGATGCCGTGACCCTTGAAAGAATCCCGATGTCAACCCATCGTTTCGCGCATCCTGTCCTCGCGAAAACAATTGCACCAGAGTCGTCCTATCCACCGTCGTGTCAGCATGTTGCAATTGACGTGACGGACTATATGTCAAATTGTCCTTTTCCATACTCTCCTTCCACGCCTGATCGACCGCTTGTCGATACGTGCGCGTCGTGGCCGCCACATACGCCGCATCCTTCAGTCGTCCTTCAATTTTGAGACAAGACACTTGATGCAACAATTGTGGAATGTGTTGAATACCACACAAATCTTGCGGACTCAACAAGTACGATTCCACCAAATCTGTCCACTCTCCATCGACGACCAATCCATACGGCAAGCGACACGCCTGTGCACATTGCCCTCGATTCGCACTTCGACCTCCTTGAAATTCACTACTAAAGCACTGCCCCGAATAACTCACACAATGCACCGTGCACAAACACTTCGAGTTCCGTCGACTCATCATTGCTACTTGCAATACTCGTAATTTCCGGTACACTCAATTCCCGCCCCAACACTACCCGCGTCGCTCCTGCTGCGCCGCAAAGGCTACACCATTGGCATCCGACACGGTCTGTTGCGTGGATGCATGCAATACCAACGACGGCGCCACGGCTTGAATCAATTTCATCAATCCAATGTCTTGCACAATGACCGCATCGACTTGAGCTCGTTCACAGACACGAATCCAGTCAATCAATTCGACCAATTCGTGTTGAAAGACGAGTGTATTCAATGCGACATACAAGTGCACATCGTGCTCGTGGCAGTACTCGACGGCGGCTTGCAGTTGCGTGGCATTGAAATTGGCGGCGCGGGCGCGTGCTGAGAAAGCGGACAGTCCGACGTAGACAGCATCCGCGCCATTCGCGACGGCGGCTTGCAATTGGGGCCATCCGCCGGCGGGGCCATGATGAGTGGGGACGTGTGTTTCGTTTGAGTGGTTGTGTTGTTCTATTGTTGTCGTTCTGCAATTTTGTTCGGGGTGTTCGAGACGCCACAGTGCAGGATTTTACGACGTTCGTTGCGATGAATGGCCGAGGATCGTGTACTTTTCGTTTTGATGGGCGTCGACAACGAGTAGCCGACATTTTGTTGTTGCGATAGAATGAGTAGCCCAAAGAGGAAGGAATAGGACGCTAACGATATTAAGAAGTTCATCTTTCTGAGGATGTTGATTATGAATGCTATTCGCTCGAAAAGAATGAAAGAATGGATGTAAATAAAACAATCAACAGCAATAACAACAAATCAAATCAAATCAAATCAAATGAAAAACGATTTCACATCAGCCGAATGGTTTCTCTCTTTATTATTGGTCGCCGAGCGATGGTAGGGTCAAGGGGATGGTAGGGTGTTCCGTGAAGGATGCGTGTCCGTCAACCGCAACAAAAGCCCTGTACACTCTCGTCGTACTGAGTCCCATGTTGGATTGTAGATTAGCACCGTACGGTACCGGTAGTCTCAGTACCGTGGAAAACGAGGACAGCGCAGACGAACTATCGAATACCAGTACGCGAGCCATCATTCCAGTACTCTGATGCTACTGTTACCAGACAGGAGCTGTCGCAGATATATGTATACCATTTCGGGTGACAAATGAACGACGACTCAAAGCATGATTTTTTTTGCTTCCGACTATGATTCGATGATGACCTTTTTTTGTCGACACCCAATCCAACAAAACGTTCACATTAACGATTCGTTTCTTCATTGAGTTTCCTTAGTCAAAAGCAGCAGCAGTACACGCTCTCTCTTTTTAGGGATCTTAGGATGAAAAGAAATATTTCGTTCGTCTGCAGTGCATCAACTGATTCGAAAAAATTCAATCATGAGGGTTCGTTTCGGCCTATCGAGCCAGAATCTCCGAGTCATGTTTGCAATAATCGCAGCGCTTGGCATTTTCGTGATACATTTCTTGTCGATCACGAGCGTCTTTGATGCTTCGGCGCATCTCGAGGCGAAACGGTCTTCTTTAGTAACAGCAACTGACGCAAAAGAAGACGTTTATGACTGTTCGAATTTGTTCTTGTACGTGCCAAAGGATTTCTCCCAAAATGGGATTACATCCAAATTACAAAACTATGTTTTGGCATTACACGTGGCCGCATCACTTGATCGAACGCTAGTTGCGATTCATCCTCCGGGGACGGAAGACTCGTCATGAGTCCTTTGGGTTGCCGTCCAGAAGCAAATTCGGGTGCATACATCGATTTGCTCGATTTACTGAATGTTCCTTCGTCCGACGCTTGCGCACAAACACTCTGTGTTGATACTGTATCCGATTGGACCGAACTAGTCGACGCCGCAGATAGGAAGAGAAATGGAGAAACCACAGTCTCATGCTCTCAAAACGATACTGATACTCCAGCTTCCGTCATGATCCGAAGCGGGTACGAGTTGAGACGTACATTCAGAAGCGATTTGGCAAAGCAACCGAATTTCCATGCGATGGCGTCACATTTGGGGCAACGCCTCGGCAATTGGAATTCTTTCAACAATCGAGCAACACAGTGAAGGATCTGTGGATGGGCATAGCTGCACTTATTGCACCCAAAATCAAATGGAAACCTCTATTCAGCAACAGATCACAGGAGCTATTACAGAGATGCGTCTTCCGCCTCATTTTAGTGCAATCCATGTACGACGAGGTGACAAGTTGATCAAAGAAGCAGTGGGTGTGGTAAATGAATACTGGAAGTTTCGGAACAATCCGAAGAATCTCGACTATGTGCCTTTGGAGGCTTATGTTGCCAAATTGAACGCCGATAGAGATCCGCAAGACGTTTACATTGCCACAGACGATCCAGTGACGGTTGGGAAAGAAATCGTGTTTCTTAAAGCTACGGGGGCTCATTGGAACTTTCATCTATTGTCTGATCGTTACTCTCGCCCGGGGCATATAATGGAAGAGGAGAATTGTAGTATTCGCTATGTCATGACAATAGAGGCGCTGATAGATCTTGAAGTACTCAAGCAAGCGGATGTTTTGTTGGTGAATTCAATTCGAATTGGGGAGACTTCTATACACGATGCGAACTGATTTTACTGGATCCCGCCCAAGTGTCCGCGATTTTCGGTTAGCCTTCACAACCATGGGTGATAATCCGTTTTGGGTGTTTGAATTTGGGACGATTGCAATGCCAGTCATCATTCTGGAATACAGCAGAACGATGATGATCAAAGGCAACAGAACTGTCTCGAAAGTAGAGTGCCGTTTCTTTTCTGTGTGACGCTGAGCGTTATTTATGTGTGCTACCGTTGTAGTGCACGATGCTTTGTGCCTCGATCGCTTTATAAGCGGGACTAGAGGCCACAGTGACAGAGATACACTACGAATTTGAAAATGTAGAGAAGTCGACGATCGGGGACCTTCTCAAGTTCTCAATGTAGCCATACTTGAATTATACGCAAGGCGATACTGTGCAGGCTAAACTATTCATTCTCCTTTCATGTTGGTGTTAAAATGGCGACTAAATACAATCTGTTTGAAGTACATCCAACCGAGAGAGTTGCACAAGTTCATGCACGACGTCGGTGTGATGCGAACGTAAAAGAGCAGAGCGCTGAAATCTTTAGAGGCGCTGTTCCGCAAGGCTGTCACAATGGTCGTTCCGGTGGTGGTTCTACCGCTAGTTCCGCCGAGCCCCGAAAGAAACTGTTTAGAGAATAAAGCTTTAAAATAGATGATCCATCCGAATGATGAAATCCATTCCCATCAGTCACCTCAATCTTTCTGTTTTGAGATAGTAGCTGTCGTAAGTGCACAAGATCGGGACCGAATGCTTCGTTTCTGTCGTTAACATGGACCTCGAATTCAGAAAGCCCTTTCTGATCTTGAAAGTTTTGAAAAGTTTCCGCACGTGCGGATCACAATTCAGATCTCGGCTGCCATCACGAAAACTGAGGACCCTTAATTTACAGTTTGCAAGTGTAGCGAGAACCACATCTTGTGTGACACAATCGGGTATCGGTGTCGGTGGGCCGAAATCCACTTCGATTCGATTGTCCTCGTACCCAATTTTCAGTTCTTCAAATGGCCCAAAGCTGCTACCCGCCGCCAGAAAGACAGCGTTGCCTCCGTTGGAAGGTTTCGCGCTCATGAAGAATGGTGAGGTGCGGTGGGAATGTTCCGCATTTGAAAACGGGATCCAAAAATGCTCTCGAGGATATCTCATACTCGAGAAGATCTACTTCCGCGCAAAGAGGAAGAAGAGCGAGATCGTCACTCAAGTCACGTTCTCGTATTTTGATCTCTTCAAGGTTGACGGGCGTTCGTAGAAACCGAAACGTAGCCTGTTCTCCTGCCTTCCGCCAGTGAGCTACTTGCTCGGGCTTGCGATGAAAAGACGGATGGCTTCAAACAAGGCGCTTGTATCTTGAGATTTGTTCGACATCGTTTATAAGAAAGGAAAAGAGAACGTTGTCGTCGGTCGCTTCGTCCCGAACACACAGTAACAGCCTTGCCACCGTAGAGCTTTTGCAACGTTCGAGCGTATCCGCTCGATCAAATTTATGCAGCACCTTTGAGAATTGCGAAGTAACGAGTTCCATGTTGGCGATCCGATCTCCGCTTGCCTTCGAATCTTATTGGGCGTTGAAATGTTTGGCAGTCACCAACTCGTTAGTACGAAGTAAAGGCTATCGTGATCCGTGACTCGTGAATGACGGTGGTGGCACCTAATCCAAAGAAAGCTTTCTCCAAAATCTTGTCAGCATAGAACTAGGCTCTCGGTGGATCTATTCGTTAAGAGACGCGATCGCGAATTGTGACTGACGAATGGTGGCAACCAACAATCAAGGCTGAAAAAGGCTGTCGGCCCCATTGCCGTAGCCAAAATGTAGCAGCCCGTCATCATAGACCTGGAACTCTCGTGCTGCACTAATAGAGTCCCCATCGCATCCACTTCGATTCAATGCTGGTCCTTGTCAATCGAAACTTCTTGAATCCAACGGATTAGATGCCAAGGAAAACAAAGAATGGAAACGCATTTGGGGCATTCTCGTTTGGTTCCTTTCGCCTCTGATCGAACCGATTTTGCGCTTGTCGCTTTCTTCATCGATGCAAATGATTACCAGTATGCAACGGAATGCAATCAGCTTGAAAGGTATGCAAAAGCCTCTGTTGACGCAAATTGTTCTTCCTTGAATGTTTGGACATTTTATCACATATCCAGCGATGAGACGGCACTTTGGAAACTATCGTCCATACCATCGTTATGCATTCTCGAAGGTGTAGTAATGGGACTACATGGCGGGCTATCAGAGCGTCTCGTTTTGCCACTCGGGCTACTAGTCACATATGGCTGTTGCTGTCGCCAACTCTGCTCCATGACAGACGCCGGCAGAGCTTCTACCAATCCACAGCAAGACAAAGACAACTTCACCAAAAATCATTGGAAAAACGCAGATGTGTTGCCAAGGACGGAGCATGTTCCTCATCGGACCACAGCAGAACTCGAATAAGCGCGGCACAGGCCAATCGATAGGGACTTGTTGTCGTACGAGTCTTCATTCCCAACTGCAATGTATTGTCCAGCCACTGCATGAGCCATTCCGAAGCAGCAGAAGGACAAATGCACCACCATGTGCGCAAAATGGTACGAGCGGCAAATGCGGGGTCTACTTTCTCGCGGCTGTGAGACGAATCGAAATCACCGTATTTCCGAATCGTCAGCACGTGTTCTTCCAATAAAAAACAGCAAGAGGCAATGCGACTCGCTCAGTTCCGTAGATGATGATGGCAATTTCAGTAAGGTATTCTTTTCAAAAGCTGCTGGCGACAATGGCGACGACGCCAAGAGAAACTGTTCGGCTTCGGCCATGCTGATATCACTCGAGCAGCTCATTAAAACATGGCAACATTGTAACAGGAGCCCATCCTTTCCACCAATCAAGTGTGCACCAGCCAATACGTTCTCGGTGAGAAAACATTCTCGCATCAAAACGACCGCATTTATGGGAAATAAGGGAGGTTCAGCACTACGACGTCCTGCCAAGTAGCAAGTAGCATTCAGAATGGATTGGGTCGAATAGGGCGACGCTGTGAAAAGAGGCTGATTCTTGTTTGTCAAAATAAGTAGACAAGGAATCAGGAGATCAAAATCCAACCCACCGCTACCGGGTGCTGCTACAAGATCGTTCCGTAAATGCAAAACTCGTTGCTTGTACACTTTCAAAATTTCATTTTCTTGGTTGGGGATGATAGGTGAGCATCTTGCTGCAACGCTAATGGGCATTCGGCATTCGACAAACAGCACGTGGCAAGTTGTTTCAGCCAATCCATCGGAAGTGTCGACCTTGTTTTCAGCTGCTCTGCCATGGACAAGAGATGAGATGCCGCCCATGATCGAACTTGAAGCTGTCGTAACAAAGGAAATTTTCTCCCGACTTCGATCAAGGTCAATTTTGTTTCGTCAAGTCATCGAGTGATTCCCAGAAATATTTCTGTGATTGTTCATCGACCAAATTGAACAGAATTTGAGTGGCCGCGTCGGAAACCGTCACAATTAGACGCACCAGCGCTTGACATAATTCCATGGATGCTACTTCTGCGTCATTGCTTGCAGACCTTCGACACCGCAGCTCGTCCGGTATGATTGCATTCAATAATAACATGGCTGTCTCAAGGCAATCGCGAGCATTGCCAACTTCCAATAAAGCTCGCACAGGCCACAGAACCAGATCAAGGGCACCTTGCTGCAGCGTGTCATTCTTCCTGTCTTTCCATGCGGAACAAGAGGTAGAGGTAGCGGCGGAAAGCATGAGACAGATACGAGAGGGTCGTAATTCTGGTTGGTGTCGAGAAATAGAATCAGTGTCGACGACATCTCCACGCCGCCCTTGATAAGACACCCAGCAGCCATATCCGCCAACTGCGACAGCGTGCTGTGTCCACCGCTCGATCCGCCTACTTCTTTGCGCTCATTGGTCGAAAGAGGCAATATACCATCCAACAATCCTTCCAATGTCGACAAATCATCGTCACTTTCCGTTTTGTCAAAGCTTTGCCATAAATGACGCAGTGTGCGAATATCCTGAAGAAGACTCAACGCCAAGCTCGCGGCTGTAAAGTAATCTTCCTTGCTGGACAACCACGAAAGAACACTTTGAAACGGCACACGTGTTTTGGGAGCAATCGAGTTTTTGCGGAAGGTTACAACGCAGTGGTAACCCACAGAGACGCATGGCACTTGTTGTGCGAAATAGTGCCTTGGAGCCTGATTCGAATCGTCCAATTGCTTCCAACTGGAACAATGTCGCAGGAGACGTTGTATTCTTTCATGAGATGATGCGCTTGTGGCTGTTGAGTGATCATTCATTTCCAAACCCCTCGAAATGTTCGATAAATCATTCAAAGCTTCAAGAATCAAATCATTCAAGGAGGAACCGTCGTCATCTCGTCCTTGCCAGCCAAGCTCTTTCCCTGATTTGAAGAAATGATCGGTCAGAGGCAAATCGAGCTGCGTTGCCTCATCCTCTTCGAGGCAATCAATATCCGTCAGTTGCGCTGTACCAGTCATCGGATCGGACAACAATCGCTGCACATATGCTCCTCCGCTCGACGTAGATCCTTCCAAACACACCAAATACACTCCAAACGATCCGACCATCAAAATCCATCCCGGTCCCATATGAAATCGCGGCTTTGAATGATTAGCCCCGGTAACCTCAGCAGGCTCCTCTACTTGAAATTCGGTAAACGAAGCCCGCGTCTCGCGTTTTCACCACAGACGAGAACTCTTCCTGCGTTTGCTGTATTTCCATCAATGTTCTCGTCCATATTCGAACCGTTGTCTCCTCGACACTGCAAATGGCGATTACCGGGTCTTCGTTTGGCAGCATTCCCCAGCCCACGATTTGACAAGAAGTCGTCGACGCAGAAGCAATGTCTCCATAATCAATCGATAGCACTTGAAATCGATCTACCTTCACCCTGTCATCTTCTCGAGCTTCTTGAGATACCCCAACATCCGTCCGTATCAGTACTGCCTTTTGAGTCGCATCGTCTCCAACGACCAGTACCCATTCCCTCTTCTTCCAGATCAAGGGTGTCAGACGAAAGGGAACAAATGGCAATGCGATCGTTCGCAATTCGGAAAATGTCCGCAGCGACACACAGACAATACAGCCTGGGAACGTATTATTCAGAGCATCCTTGTCGGTGTACGACCCCAAGATACACAGTAACGAATCAAACACCACGGCTGCCGCATGAAATAATGTAGTCGAGGAACCGGAATCTTGGACCGACCACGTCCGCAGCGGCTGACTCAAGGGAGCCATATTCTGCTGCAAAGTTTGCCACAAGACATCTCCCAGTAAAAACGAGACCATGCTGTCTTGCAGACTCTTGTTATCGTCTCGCGACATACTCGAATTCAATAACAGCCACGGATTGTACAAGTACACGGTCCCATTGCTGGATAGACACAGCAATCGTATTTCTCTGTCGTGATTCGGAGTGTCTTGAATAATTCTCGTTTCGTGCACAGACGACGACTGCAACAAGGCCAATTCATGCAATACATAGAGCGCTTCCTCCTGCCCATTGTGTTGCGACAATCGACACAAACAGACAGCCATCATTGCATTCGTCTTCTTTGGGGAACGGCGAAACCACGGCCACCCAGATTCATTTTCATTTTCTTGCAACAAGGACGACGGCCATGTCAAGACGCGCGATGTCACAATTGTTGCGTCCTCATTCATCGCATATCGCGTCACTTGGATGCGCAATACATAGCTTGCTGCTGCGCTGATTGTTGCTGTGATAAAGAAACCGTCAATACATACGTAGCATCCGTCTCATCGATGCTCGAATACGCAGCCACTTCACTCGCGCGGACTTGCGCTGCCGCGTGATGAACGAGCACTGGATGAGATCCTTCGACAGTAATATCGTTTGCAGTTATTGTTTGTAACTGCGGTTGCTTCCATTCCCATTGCCACGGTCTTGTTATTTTTGTCATTTTACAAAAAAACAGATTTAATACGAATACAAATAATAAGAGAATAGACTAGTAATTTAACAACAACAATCGAAACAAAAACAACAAAAAAACAAAAGCGGCGATCGACGCTGTCACGTCAACTCAGTCACGTATCCGGGTTATTCGATTGCGCGTTTTGAAGATCCATTATGGACAGGGATAAAAGATACGGCTGCAACAAATCGCGAACGAGAGAAAAAGAAAAAAAGTAGTGATGAATGCCGATGACGATGTGCAGAGATGAGCTACTACTACTTGAATATGAATATCTCTGAGGTATGAGATGATACTATTGTTCGTATCCTATTTCAATCTTGTGGGATAATTTCCTGACAGGAAGCGAGAGGTCATCCGAGCGAGCCGAAAGGAGAGAACGACCAATACAGTTTGCACTTTGAACGTTCCATTCGATTATGCATTCGGCGTGACGTGAATGTCCTAATACAACATCAGTTTATTCACCGATGACGGATCGTAGACCGGGCACTTTTGTTTCAACCGCCAATTGCCCGTAATGTGATCGGCGTGATTGTGTGTATTGACACCGAATTTCAATTTCAAGCCGTGTTCTTGGACTACAGCTAAATCGCGATCGACTTGATGATCGACAGGATTGACTAGAATGGCATCTTTCGTGTCGGTATCCCACAAGAGATACGTGTAGGTAGACGATTCTGGATCAAACAATTGTTGAAAACCGGGAGGTTCTTGGGGTCGGGGATGCTGCCGAAGTCGAAGATGATGTAGCAGAGGATGCAGAAGACGGCGACGACATGGGGCAAATACTTTGGTTGGGGCTGATGTTATTTATAAGAAGGATTTGATGGAGCGACCGATTGATGGATAGATTATGGAATGAATGGATAATAACGCCATTGTCTTTTCATTTATCGCGTTTTGCGAACACTCTTTGCAAAAAATGAGAACACGTCCATGTTATGCCGAGAGAACTGTTGCTGCACTGTTCTTTGCGAATACGTAGTATGCGAAATCAAAAACTCACTCTTTGTGCATCATTCGCCATGCACGCCGTTTCTTTTGAAACACAAATTATTATTACTTTCATTCATTCATTACATTTCATCACAAAAAAAGGAATTGCCTTGGGGTTTGCATTGTTGTTGCACATCTTTCGCACCATTCGAATCGATTGCAAGGGCATGTCGGACAATTGGTGCTGCTGCAACTGCTCAAATAAACGTTTCGATTCCAGCATCATGTTTTGGATCAGCCACAAAATGGAGTGACGCACATTCTGGATGCGCTGCGCAATCGGATTCAATCGAACTTCGCGGAGGACCAGTGCTCTGTGTTGCAGTCCATTGTGCAAAGCGACGGCAAGTTCTTTCCATTTAGTTTCAGGAAGATCGGACAGTTCGTTTTGTACATGAGCTGCCATGCGCTGAGATTGTTTCACCACATTCTGAATGTGAGGTGCAATCTGATGTTGGACTAAAGATTGCATGCGAGGCCCGGTTTTGTTGAGTTGTTGCCCACGTGTGCCTGAAATTGTTGCGCGGCGTGCCCTACTTTTGGGAAAATGGTACGACAAAGGCGGGCTTTACGGGGACTGTCACTTTTCTGTCTTTTCCTCCTCTACGGCTACAGCAACAACGTTCTCCGCACTGATCATGAAAAAGAATAATTGTGAGCGATGTGTCTAAGTAAAATGGAAATTGCAATTACGATTTTTCTTGCCTCCTTGTCTTGGGAACAGTCGTGTCGTCATCACCTCCCAAATCCGTCAATTCGGGCAAATCATCCAAATCCCACGAGTCTTTGGTCAGCTTCATGACGATCCGCTCTTTGCTCGCTTGCCTATTGTTGTTGTTAATAAAGAATCCGGTGAGCGGATCGTTTCGTCGTCGCGAGACACCACGGCATCCAAAGTCTCACCCCTTCCTCCTCCGAATACAATTGCAACGACCGCTACGGCTACAGCAGCTGCCACGGCCATCATTTGCTTTTGTTGCTTTTTCGTAAAACGCGGTTTCTTGGGTCGTCCATACCCCAACGCAATCACGGGACGCGTGTGCGTGTGCTGTTTTAGATACTGTCGAATGGATTCTTCGTCCACTTCCTCGTCATTGTCTTGAAGCTGCTCAAAGTCGGATGCATTCGAATGCTTCCGCCGCTTGCGCTTTTGTTCCTTGCTCCGTTGTTGCAACACCCAATCCGCCGGTGTCGTGGGCGAGACGGCCCATTCCACCGGTGTTGGTTCCAACAAATGCACACGACCCGACGCGGCTGCAAAATACTGTTCCACTTGTACCGCGCCATAATATTGTGTCGCCAGCGGCACCAACTGAGCCGGTGGAATCTTTTGCATCAACAACAAGGCCTGATCAATCAATTCTTGAAATGGCACTTTGGGAGCCCCAACCAAACTACTCCCCAACAAACTCGATTCCATCGACATGACTTCAGGGTTTCGTGCGGTTTCCGTTGTTCCCGTTTTTCAAAAACGCCAAATCATCCGCATGCAACAATTGATTCTCCAAGGCCACAATATCGTCGTCATCATCATCGTCCGAATCATCCTCTTCTTCGTCTTCATGATCCGAAACGTATCCGTCCCCGGTCGATACTTCCACCCCACCATACTACTGTTGCGGGGCAGCGCCTGCAACGTCTGATGCAACAAACTGAAATCACATTCACATGCCAATACTTCATTCCGATTGTGTGGATGCAACATCATGGCCACAGCTGTATACAAGGGCAACAAGGCGTGTCCCACTAAAAAGGCATCAAACAATCGTTTGACGAGTTCCGTATCTCGAATTTCATGACTGAACCATGTCAGTACCCAACTGAGTAGAAAGAAGGGTTCCAGTTCGGCTTGTTGCAAATGATCGTGGAGTGGCTTGTCCAGCGCCCACAGCAATGGAAAGATTGTCACATGCAGCGCCGTTTGCAGTGACGCAAAACTGGATTTGCAAAAATCGGCCAAATGCGATTGCGTGATTTGGAGTAGGACAGAGGCGGGCAAATCCAATCCCATGGTGCAGGCCATTTGGTCGACTGTGGTAGAAGTACTACTAGTAGTATTGCTACGAATACTCGCACGCCCCCCGAGCGTCGCCAACAAGACACACGCGACATCATGATAGCCCTGATAATACCTCAACTTTGGGACGACAAACGGATACGACTGCTGCAAGGTCAAATTGATCAAATTCGCCAATCGCCGTTGCTTGCGTTGAATCAATCGCCGGACCTGTTTGTGTCGTTTGTGTTCCATTTGCATGGCAACTTGTCGTTGACTCCCATTCAACAAATGCCACGTACAGCGTGCCACGTCGCGTTCAATTTGTTCAAAGTCGTCGCACACTGCGAGAATGCGATCGCGCGTACTCAAACAGCTTTTCGAGGATGCTTGACTCGTGTCATCTGCTGCTGCTGCGGATGGTAAAGTGGGTAATGATCCAGACGATACATCCACAAGAGGCCTTGACACGCGAGGTGAAGCCGTGGCCACAAAGGCCGTCTTGTAGTCGGGCGATGATGACTGCGACTCCTTCTCTGTTTGTTGTTGAAAGAGACGATCGTGCAAGCCGACTAATTTGGGCCACGCCATGCAGCGAATTTCGTCTGTTTGTGAAATGATTGTTAGCGGGAAAATGATAATAAATGTGAGTGAGTGAGTGAGTAAGGTAAGAATGAATGCATTCAAAACAGCGAGACGATGACGAAGGAAGGAGCCCATGATAATATCCTTTCTCTCTTGCCCCTCTCTCTATTCTAAATACACAAACGCAACATAGAACAGAACAGCACATACGCAAACGCACCATTGACGAGACCACCATCACTCAACGCCAATTCCCTCAATTTCCATAAATCGACCTTTTCCTCCGACAAGACTTGTTCGATGGTTTCTGCTTTTGTTTGAAAGATTTCGGCTCCTTTGTATTTCATCTTATTATTATTATTTTGTGTGATAGTGTTTATTATTATTAATTCATATAATTGATTTATTGAAAGAGAAAAGAAACATTCAATTCATCAAGAAGAACAACAACAACAACAGAGCAATCAAATCAAATCAATCGGTCGTCGTTTCGTTCCGTTTGAAGGCGAACGTTCCGCCAGCGCACCGCAGCAACGGATTGGTTGGCCGTTCGGATGAAGTAATATCCAATCAAGTGTACTCAGGCAGATTTGAATCTGTCTCGCACAAAGAGAACAAAGGACTGCGTGGTCTGTCTGTCTGTCTGCTCGTCTCGTCGTGCTGGTGAACGTCCTTCCGTCACACCCATACACTACCACTTACCGATTTACTCGATCTTCACCCAACCGCATCCGCCGATCCGTGCCAAACGATCACATAATAAGAATTATTCCTTCGCACAACAACCATCACTAGTATCAACAACAACAAGAACAACAACATGTCAGAAGAAGCACCAGCACGAGGTGAAGGAGGCCGCGGAGGCTTTGGTCGAGGCGGAGGTCGAGGCCGTGGACGCGGTCGTGGAGGAGGTCGAGGAGGCCGTGGCGGCGGTGGTGGACGCGGTGGCGACGAAAACGTCTGGGTCCCCGTCACCAAACTCGGGCGTCTTGTCAAGGAAGGCAAGATTGGGTCCATTGAAGAGATCTTTCTCTTTTCCTTGCCCGTCAAGGAAACGGAAATCATTGATTACTTCTTGAAGGACAAGTTGCAAGACGAAGTCATGAAAATCATGCCCGTCCAGAAACAGAGCAGTGCCGGTCAGCGCACGCGCTTTAAGGCGTTCGTGGCACTCGGAGACAGTGCCGGACACATTGGACTCGGTGTCAAATGTGCGTCCGAAGTCGCCAATGCCATTCGTGGTGCCATTATGGCCGCCAAACTCAACTTGACGCCCGTCCGTCGTGGATACTGGGGCCGCAAGGGTGGTTTGCCACACCGTCCCCTGCAAAGTCACGGGACAGTGCGGTTCCGTTCGTGTTCGTCTCATTCCGGCCCCCGCGGTACTGGCCTCGTGTCGTCGCCCGCCGGCAAGAAATTGTTGCACATGGCCGGTGTCGATGATTGTTACACGAGCACGCGGGGTCACTCGCGTACCATGGGCAATTTCATCAAGGCATTGTTCTTTGCCTTGAAGGCCACCTACGGGTACTTGTCACCGGAATTGTGGAAAGAGACGGCCGTCTTGCCTACGCCGTTCCAAGAGCATACCGATTTCTTGTCCAAGAAGGTCTACTAAGAGAGAGTATAGTATCGTTGTTGTTGTTGCTAAAAGATGGGTTGTTCCTCTTGCGCCCATATTTGGAGGAGTGCATACATACATACCAGCGGAAGCATTGGAGAGGAATGCGGAGTTGCGTAGGTGGCCGCCGTTGGTGTGTGTGTGTGTGTGTGTTGCAAGTAAATAACAATACTAACGAACGAATGCCGTACTGTTTGAGTGCGTTATTCCTATTCGTATCACTGTATTATTTGTAGTCTAGTATTTCTTATTCACATAGTAATAATAATAATTATTATTATTGTAGTCAGGACAGGATGGTCTTGGGATACCGATTGAACAAGAGTTTGTACGTAATCACGCCTTGTAGGATACATTCATCCTCATCTCGTTGCAACACCACAAAGGGCTGTTTCAGTACTTCTACTTTGCCCTGCAATTCGTGTGTTCCACAAATCAATATAGGTGATGCGGCTGTCGTATTGTTCCACTGCAGGAACCCAATTCCAACGATTCTTTGTCCACAGGCACTTCGTGCGGCAATAACAAATCACCATTCAATTCCAACATGGCCCATTCGGGAATTTTGGACGAGGAAGAAGAAGAATGAATGGGAATGAGAATCGGATTTTGTTGTGATTGTAGTTGTGATTGTGATTCGGACATTTTGCTGTAGAGTATTAGTTGTATGTGTAATAAACGGATAATAAAATGAATTGCAAGGAAGGAATAGCAAGGCGCATTCTTTTTTTTGATTTTCTCCTCTTTTCATTCGTTTCGACTTTTGGTGTGTGGGTGTGTCGCTTCGCGTCCGTTGAGGCGCGCGCGCGTGGAAAGCCCGGCGTGCACTTCTTCAAGACGTTCCAAAATGACCCTTTGGGCCCAACTAATAATGACTATATCACTCCTTGTTCGTTTATCATCACCTCGCTTCCTTTTCATTATTTTTCTCGTCAGGGTTAGAGTGCACATTTGCTATCGTCGATCGCTGCTATTCATTCCCTTGATTGTTTCTCCTTTTCTCCTTCTTTCTCTCTCTCTATTCAATCAATCCATACCATGTCCGAAACACCCACAAAACAAGAAGACATTCCCGAAATGCAACAACAAAACGCCAAATTTGGTTACAAGGCACCCGAATCCGTTTACAAGAAACCATCCTTGACCAAAACAGATCAAGGCAAGGCGTTTACGGGTGTCAGTCCCATGGACTTTATATGCGTCAGAATGCTGCCAAGAAACAAGAAAAGCCAAGGAACAGGAAACCAAGACCAAGATTTATCAAAACAACATGGCGCAGGCGTTCTTTTAAGGCGTGCGTAGTGGGAAGTGAGTGAGTGAGTGACATTCGCTTGTTGCATGCAGCGTCTGCTTTCTTACTATTAGTTATTATGTATGAACAAGCCAAGAAACTCTTGCCCAATCGTATTTTACTCTCTTTCGAAGAATTCTACTTTCGCACAAACGTACTCTATTCGTATGTATTATTACTTACTGTATTGATCCATTCGTTCAATCGACTTGATCGTAATCCACCGCCGCCACAACAGCACTCTTCAAATCCGGATACGCCGACGCTACGGCGCGATCACTGCTGCCTTCGCCCAAACCTTCTTCGTCCGCCCTCAGGTAATTCACACACTCGTAAATTTGTTCCGATACCAGCTCATCTTCTTCCACCATGTCGGCATATTTCAAAATAACATAGACGCGTTTTAAGCGTAGCACGTGTCGAGCCGCCCGACTTTGTTTCAATAACGCCAATAGAGCTTCTACCAGATACAAACGCGTCGTCGCATTAGACTCGCGTTGCTTGTCGGGCCCCGTCAGTAACCACAATTGCGGATCGAGGCCTTGTTTTCGTCGACATCCAATTCTTCGGCTCCGCCAGGGCCACAGTAAGTGCGTCGTCAAATTGAGAGTATGCAGCAACCAATCGACCGAATCGGATTCGGCCATGCAAATGTTGCGGCACGTGCCGGCCATGCCGCAGCGGCGAATGGAATTGGGAGATTGCAATTGCGGTAATAATGTCTGCAGAACACTGCTACTACTTGTAGAAGAAGTGATGATGCAACTGCATCAAGAAACGACGTCCCAAATCGACTTGGGTCAAGTTCATCAACACGTGGGCCATGTGTTGGTAGGGATCGGATGCGTCCGACTCTGAATCGGTGTCTGTCGTATTAGTAGTAGTACTACTACTTGCTTGAAGGTACTGCAAGGACAAGAAGCGCGAGAGCAGTAATTCCAACGTTGGTTTGACTCGTGTAGTTGCTGGTGTATCCTTTTCCTTCCCGTCGTTCCGAGACCGATACACGGCTTCTTCCGGTAGTGTCGTGCCGACCAACGCAATCGCTCCTGCTTCGTCGCGTGACAAGTTTGCCAATAAAGCACAAGTCGCATTGACACATTGTCGCCATAATGATTGTAATTTTGGTTGTTTCGGTGGTTTGCTCAAGGCAAGATCCGTCAATCGCGTCCACAAACGATCAACCCAGACAGGATGTTGCAGACTGATTTCAATTTTGTATTGTAAGCACTGCAGTGCCTTGAATGTTATTTGATTGTGCAATAGTGTTGTAGAAGAATCATTCTCTTCATCGTCATCGTCGGAGAAATGAATCAACGGGACAACACCTTCCGACCAGATATCGTCGGGAATGTCTTGCGGATGTTCGTAGACGGCTGTAATGGCCGCCATGCGAACGTCCAACCGTGTCGATTGTTTCAGAAAGCCTTTCCATTCTTGATAGTATTTCGTTTCGTCGTTGTTGGTGGTCATTGTTGCGTATATATAGTTGGTGTTGTTTGCTTGTTGCTAATAAATGATAGACAATTTGCCGGTCGATGTTGGAAAGAAAAAAAACAACAACGGTCTCACTTTTTTTTTCTTTCGTTCGAGTTTTTCGTGGCGCAGAACCGCATAAACGTACGTACGTCTGTCGTTTTGCTGGGCCGGCTCGGATGTCGTCTGGCCGGCGTCGTGTCCACGGCACGATTGAATCAAACGCGCACCGGAACGGAACGAAACGAACCAACACGTTCCCGTTTCTTTGATGTTCTCCGTTCGTTGGGTCCATTCTTTGTCTTTGTCTCCTTCAGATTTTGCTTTCTATCTATTATTATATGATGGAAATGCTACAACAGCTATCGAATTTCCAATTGTTCTGGTTGCTTGTCAGTGTGGAGCTTGTGATTTTCATCTTTGTCACAGACCTCTGGATGGGTGGTCCGACTGTTTGGGCGACGCGGCACTGGTTGTTATATCGGTATGATCCGATTGGACGTCAGTGGACAGTATTCCCAAGGAATACATTCTGTTTTCGGCCATGTCACACGATGGCGTCTTTCCGACAGATTTCACGTCTTCATTCTTTCGTCGGTTGGCTGAATTGTGTCATTTGGAGGATTTGAGTTCGGTCTGTGCCGAGCTGTTCCTGTTCCTATCAGTGTCATGAGAGCGTTTCTGCATGTCGTGGCTGCTACGGCGATATGGACTACCGTAGTAGAGATTCCAAGGTATTTTGGAGATTCTGCTCGCTTTCCATTGGAACAGCAGAAACCATTCCTGTCCATGATCCTACTCCTGTTCCTGTGGCTACCGGACTTTTACTTGTACTAATCGTGTGCGACGTGCTCTTGCCATACGGGCGGAGCCTGACAAAGACTAGAGTAACGGGACGCCCTCTCTTTATGATACATGCGAGACCTTGAGTGAACAATAGTGGTCGGCCTTGCATCGTCATGCAAGTCGTTTTACAACTCGTGAATAAGTGGGTGCAAATGCTGATTTTACTTTTCCTTTCTCGGCGGCGGCGGGACTTTTTCTAATATGGCCACACTGTAACCCAAACATAGTTGAATACTACTAGTATATATATAAGTACTTGAGGTTTGTTTTATTGATCGTTTGACCGAAATAAACTAGGAGTACAAGATGCTAGTAAGATTCGATGGATGATCGTTGCCCTAGCTCGCTCGTTGCGACGTGCATGTTGGACCCTATGACCCATGACCCATTGTGTCGTCCATCTGCTCCATCGAGGAGGAGTCCCAGTTGCATGTCGTATCCAGTCATTTCTCTGCACATTGTTTGTATACAACCACGCAGCAACACGTGCTTCTCTCCCATAACAATCGCGAGGACCGCCCGAAATCAACGACACTACAAAATCAGAAGAAAAAAATGGAACGACATCACAACACCTTGACAACATCGTCTAGCAAACACCAACAAGAAAACGACACAACGCACAATCAATCGAAGAAGCGTTTACAAGTTACAAAAGCACCCTCTCTGTCTTCGGTTTATTGCAATTAAACTACAATTCACTAAACTACGACTACAACAATACAATACAATTAATACAATGACAACACAATCGCACAACCACAACGCTTCCGTCCTCCGACGCCTCCATTTGGCCGCCATTTTGTGTTGCATTTTTTAATCGTCGAAGTCATTGGCGGTACCATCTCTGGATCACTCGCTGTACTGAGTGACGCTGCACACCTCGTCGCCGATTTGACGTCCTTTGGTGTCGCCATTCTCGCGGGCCACTTGGCCCAACTGCCTTCTTCGGATCAACACACGTACGGCTTGCGAAGGACCGAATCGCTTGCTGCTTTACTGAGCATGGTCTCACTGGCGATTGTGAGTTTGGGATTGGCGTACGAAGCTGTCCGACGACTGTTTGTGACGCACGATACCCAAGTGGATGGGCCGCTCATGTCTTGTATTGCATTGATCGGTGTCTTGGTCAATGTGACTCTGGCGGTCGTGCTTGGAGAGCATCATGTGCATTTGCCGGGCTACGAGTCGTCTTGTAATAGTAGTCACGATCATTCGCACAGTCATGGACATCATGATAACAGTGACAAGAGCAAGAATAGTTCTTCGTGCAACGGTCATGCACACGAAACGAAAGAGTTGTCGTCGCACAATCACAAACACAACAATACACATACCCACGATCATGCATCACAGCAACAGGACCATGACATTGTCTCGTTTCATCACAAGAAACAAACTTGTAATCATGATCATGCGCATCACGAGCATCATGCTTTGGATGTCATGGAGTCGGGGCATGATCACAGTCATCAAAAGAGCAATCAGCATACAGAACAAACGCCACTCCTTCCGGATCATGTGCACGAGGCCGTTCCGGAAACTATAGCAAAGGCGCATGACAATGTCAATTTGCGGGTACGTCGTACATGGGTGTGTGTGTATGTATTTGCTTGTGTGCATTCATCTTTATGTGCTAATCCTATTCATTCATTCATTCTTTCATCACATCACATCACATCATTACAGGCCGCCTACTTGCACGTCATGGGCGATTTGGCGCAATCCGTTGCTGTATTAATTGCCGGCATTATCATTTATTTCCAACCCACTTGGACGATTGTCGATCCCATTGCTACTCTATTGTTTTGTACCATGGTCTTTGCTTCGACATTGCCCGTCATTCGCCGCGGCATGGCCGTCTTGTTGGAAGAAGTGCCTCCGCACATTTCGTGGACAAACGTGCACGATGCGATTGCTTCCGTCGAGCATGTCTCCAATGTGCACGATTTGCACATTTGGAGTATTAGCGATGGTCGGCCGGGATTGACCGTGCACGGGTCGGTGGAGGCGTCCGAGCATAGTACCGACGCCCTACGGGAAATTCAACGTGTCTGTCAATCGTTTGGTATCACGCATACGACGATTCAATTGCAAGTGGGGTCAGTGGACGGGAGTGCATTACGTGTGAGGGTGATTCGTTGTGTGCGGCGCGGTTTTGAGTGGGGGTTGTGAATGTGATATATCGTAGGATAGGATGATAGAAGGAGCATTGGGAGATGGCTGTGACGAACTAGAGCCACTGCCTACCTATCGAGACGAGACGAGACGAGACTAGTACAGCTAGCAATAATTATAAGCAGCTATGGAAGACATATATAAATATCATATCATGTTGGAGTCTGCAACCTTCGAATGCTAGGGAAAAGAAAGCCACGCATCTCCCTCTTTTTTGCGTCTGTCCCTCGATCGTCCTTCACTGGTTCTCGCTGGAAATGTCTCTTACGCGCACGTCGCGCCGGCAAAAGTCACTTGAGAACTGAAAAACGGGCACAGTGTCAATCAATACCGTAGGAAACAGAGAAAATAATGTCTCGTGTGTCATAAATACCGTAGACTACCGGTACCAGGCAATCGTCGCGATACTCGTACCTTTTGCAATCAATCCTTCCTGCCTTTGAGAAAGCATCCACGCTACTCGATATTTTGGTATCAGCAACAGCAGCAACAAGAATCACTCGATTATTCGAATTCTTACTCTACACGCAACACAACACAAATCAACAAACAAAATCATGCCGCGCCCCAAAATGTACAAGAAATACACGCTTCCCACGTCGGAACCGCAAATGATTGACCGCGAATTCACCGATACGGAATTGAAGGCATTTCGAGAAGCCTTTCGTCTGTTTGATCTCGATGGTGGAGGTACGTACGTGCGTCTGAAATGCATTCGGGGAAAGAGAGGAATGCGGAGGAAAGGTATTTGCACTCACACACACAATACAACACAACACATACTCACAACAAACTCAATTACAACTCACACAAACACAAGGTACTATTGAAACACACGAACTCAAACAAGTCATTACACAACTCGGTGACAATCCCACAGACGAAGAAATTGCCGACATGATTGTTGCCGTTGACACGAACGGCGACGGCGAAATTGATTTTGATGAATTCTTGGCCCTCATGCGATTGCGCATGGGCGAATCGGGAGATGATGCCGAGAATCATTTGCGCGATGTCTTTGACATGTTTGATGCGGATGGAAGTGGTTGCATTGATCGGAATGAAATGCGGACCTTGATGAAAAAGTTGGCACAAGATTTGACGGAAGAAGAGATTACGTTGATTATGGACGAAGTCGATACGGATGGGGATGGTGAAATTAGTTTTGAGGAATTCAAAATGTTGGTGATCAAATAGTGATAATGCAGAGGAAAGAATTATGATAAAAAACAAGGCAACTGATTGAATACTACGTAATTTTAGAACGAGTCAAAAGTAGAATAGGTGAAATGAGACGAGAAGACGAACTAGCTAGAGGCGGACAAATGTAATCGCGAAAGAAAAGGCCTCTGAATGTTTTGTTATAATCTCATCGTATTGAACACCACTACGGTACTCCTCGATTACTATTTCTACGTCTTTTGATGACACCCACTTCGGCCGGCCGCAACACACGACTGTGCAACAAGAAACCCGATTTCATCACTTGCCCAACGGTCCCCGCTTCACCATTGACATCTTCGTATTCAAACAACGCCTCGTGTTGATTCGGATCAAACACATCACCGACGGCCCCAAATTTCATCAAACCATTCTTTTCAAATGCTTTCAATAACAAATTCTCGGTCATTTTCACACCTTCGTACAACGCACTGGTTTGTTCTTGTTCCGTCGCAAACTGTAGAGCGCGTTCCAAATTGTCCGATGTTTCCAATAAACTCTTGGCAAACGATTGAATGGCAAATTGCCTCGCTTGATTCACGTCGCGTTGAGCAATGCGGCGGGTGTTTTCTTGTTCCGCGAGGCTGCGTAACATTTGGTCTTTCAAGTCTTTGATTTGGGCCTGTAGTGCGGGGACGGGGTCTTGTTCGACGGGTGGTGGTGCTGTAGCAGTTTGTTCTGTTTCGTTTGCTGTGGATTGCTCTTTGGGTTCTTCCTCCGTCTTATTATTGTTATTCGCAGCAGCAGCAGCAGAAGTATCGGTGGTGTTCCAGCGACGCAATTCGCCGATCGATAGCATAGTATGATTACGAGGCATTAAAGCGACGCTACGCCGCTGGACGCTCTTGTGGACACTCAAAACAGCAAATCGTTTCATTTTTTTATAAAAAAATAAATAAAAGTAAGGAGTTGATGAATGAATGAATGAACTGTAACAATAAGGAATGAATAGCTTTCACAGCAGAGGCGGCAGAGAAATCAATGGAAGCAAAGAGAGACGCGCAAACAAGCGAGCACAATGTGCTGACGTCAACAACACGTACACATGACGTACGAGCTAGGGGCGCACATTCGACGTCGTTGTATAATATTCATATGATTGGATCCTTTTATTATTCGAATTATTATTCATTTTACCACACATCCACATATAATATATAGAAAAATATATCCAACTATACTTTTGCTTTTCGGAATACACAACTTTTCCCCAGCAGCACCCGTCGCACCAATTGCTTGGATTGGCAATTCGTCCATTGCAGGACTGTCTTGTTGGTGGCCTTTGAAAGAATTTGGCAAATGCGGTAAACAGAACAAACAATACAATGACCAAGGGAATGATAGTAGCGGAAATGGCCTGGACTTGGACACTGCGTGCCGAGTTCGTCTTGGGAAAGGGAGTGTCGGGACAATTGGCAATGTTGAGGAATTGACATAACGGATCCCATCCTTGCTTCACATTATACTCCAACAATCGATCGGCGGGAATGAGTTCGCGGACTCGCTTGTTGTGTTCCTCATAAGAAGCAATGGCTGCCTCTCGATTTTGATCTGGCAAGGGAAGTTTCGCTGTCAAGTAACTGTCGTCCTTATTTACGACGGAAAACAACCACCGCAAATACAAAGAATATTGCCTCACATTCGTAAAGAACCAAGCACCCAAGTGCGTTGGCTGTGTAATGGACTTTGTCAGAGTATCCCACGAGCGAAACCAAACATCGGAATTGTCGCGCGTCGTCAAAATGAATTTACATTCCGGGTACTGTTCCGCAATCTGATCAAAATACAGAGCCATGGGCAAATCAGCTGTGGCGGTGAACCCGTGATCCACAATGAGCTGGAAATCCGGCTTGCCCATGGAAGCATGTTTCGCTTTTACGGCAGGAGTGAAGACTTCGTTCGTCCACATGGAAATGATTTCATTGTGTTCGTACAAGTGCTGTGTGTGCAAGGTGGGAAACCGAGTTCATCGAGAGCCAACATCAATGAGTACTGTAGTGGAATATTGTAAGGTGTGTGAGAGAGATGTTCGGCAAAGTAATGATGATTTGTAAATCGATAAGAAACAACAAAGCATTCTCGTGAATGAGACATTCATCGAGCTTGTTTTGGAATTAAAGGATCGGTACTGACAAGTACACAAACCAAACAGGAATAGTTTTTTCCAACTACGATCCACCACTCCAACGGACAAGAATCAACACACATGCAACACTCACAGTTCCAGTGCGGCCATAGCCGACGGCCACCACTTTCAGCGTTTCTTTTCCTTCTTTTGCCTGTGCTTTTGTTTCAAATGCATCCAATCGAATTCCAAAAGCGAGTAGGATAGGGCGGAAGAGGTTCTGGTACCACCACCGCGATACAATGTAAAACGAATGGTTCGCGCCCACCACAATACCAATGTAAATATCGTACAGCGTTTCCATCAAACTTCCGGGCTCCAGCTGGAGCTTTGCTCCCATTGCCATTGACATTTTGTTTATTTATTTCCTTTTTATGAATAAAAAACAAAGAACCCGAGATAAAGGACTTGCATGAATCGAATCAATCAATGAATCAAAGGTGATGATACGATGACCGAACGTCAATGAGAGAATAATACTGTACGGCGGCGCTCCGAAATTTCAAGGCGTGCGCGCCGGAGGGAGGTGTGACTGTTCTTTAGAAAATGCTCCTAAGTGATTTTGGGCTTCGCTATTGCCGTTTGATCTTTTGCTGTCACTACTTAGGCAAGTTAGGCTTCCCTTGCATCCGCTATTTAACCGGTCAGTACCGGTTACTTTGATATTCAGTAGTCCAATTTTGGCTATTTGAGGCTCAACGGAAATGCGAATGAACGGAAAAAAAAAGTGCGTATGCATCGAAGGCGGGCGGTAGGACAGGCCGCCAAAAATGGCTAGGGTGTCTGGACTCTTGAAATACTGCAGTTCACAGCCTACCATTGATTCCAATCAATTATTACTAGTCAAATATTATTCTAGATCATCTCCTTCTGTCGCCAAACTTCCTTCGGCATCGGCTTCTTTCCAAGACAATGCCGATAGGGCCGATCCAACTAAATACAACGAGCCGGCAATCAATACTTCTTTGTGAGCTGCATCTTTGTCTTGAGCGAATCTCGTATTTGATTGAGCATTTCGAAAGACTGCTCGTTCCACTCGTCTTTGCTTTGTTGCTTTTCGGATCGATTTCGTCTTCCAAAGCGCACCAAATGTTGCACAACGTCTCTTGCCATGTGGCTTCGGGTTCATCTGGAAGATGATTGAATTGACTGCCATCGTCATCGTTACCTTGCTGTTTCGAAAATCGCATCGTTCGCAGCAACTCTTTTGCACTTTTCTTCTTGATCGCACTCGGACGTTCCGAATCGGCTTTGCAAAACGACACGGAATGGAATCCCAAGGGCACGAACCGTTCCAAGAGCTCGACTGGACTCCGTTCGTGGCTGCAGTTGAAGATCAAATGACGCTCCGCACCATTCGTTGCTACTTGATCGAACCATTCCAAGCCCACTTGGACGGATTCGACTGTATGGGCGCCGTCCAATCGAATGTTCAAGTTGGGTTCCAAAGCAATCGTTTGACACCGACCCAACCACTGAGCTTGTCCTAGTGCCGCGTGTATTTGCGTTGTTGCCATGGCACCGCATACGGCTTGACACAAGGCCATGGCCAATTCGGCATTGTCGCGCTGATGCTTTCCAGCCAATCCAATGGGAACGTCTGGAGGCAAGACGCGTTCGTACGATCCAGCCACAAAACATAATTTTTCGGACATTGCGCATTCCTCGAGCACATGCTGCACGGAGTCGTTTCTCGGATCGAGGGCAAAGTATTTGCAATTGTCTTGATTAGACGACGATTTTAGGATTTTGCGTTGCGAGGCACTAGCGCATTGTCATCCTCTCCATCCGACGGCCGCGGTGTCCCTGCGTCTAATTTGTTCTTCAAAAGATACCCGCTTTTTCCCACGCAATTTGTTCCAATCGATGTCCCAATACACGCACATGATCGTAATCGAGCTTGGTAATACCACAAGCGTACGACTTCCAGATATCCACATCCAAACTGTTGGTGGCATCGTATCGTCCTCCCATTCCGACTTCCAGAACAATGACATCAATCGATGGTTCGTAATGTGAAAATATGTACAGTGCCTTGTTAAGAATGCAGCAGTGAGCATGATGTAACTTTCATTCATCACAGCACACTTCTATTATACATACCATGAGCGTCAGCATGCGGAAATAACCTGGCAATACAGGCAACTCATCACTCTTTTCGGAAGCCTCCAACTTGTGCCGCAACGACCAATACGCTTTCCCAAACACTTCAGGTGATACGGGCTGTCCATTGACGCGAATTCGCTCCCGAATATCGACCAAATGAGGACTCGTAAACAAACCCGTCCGCAATCCATACGCCTGTCGCACAATCGTTTCGCACAAACAAGCCGTCGATCCTTTGCCTTTGGTGCCTGTAATGTGCATCAGTCGCTTGTTTTGAAATAAAGTAGTAGAGCTGTTTTCAGGGGACAACAAACCGACGCGTTGCATGTACACGCGCATATCGGAAATGGTTTGCGTGCGTCGTTGCGCGGTCAACGCGAGGGCTTCGGGAGTCGACGCTTGGTGTTCCGAAGAATACAGAGCTTCTACGGCCGAGTCAAATGTTGCTGTCATTTTCGAACTATCTGTTTGTTGTGATGTTGATGATTTTATATATTATGATGATTCCACCTTTGCGCTCGTGAAGAAGTTTTCTCGTTTCCTCATTTCTCATTATATTTCTCACCCATCACTTTTTTGCAGGCGGCGGATCGGCGGCACGTGCTTCGAGGCGAATGACGTACAGACTCTGTCGTACCGACAGACAGACAACAATTTTTTCTTGCTATGCTGAAGACGTGAAAACAAGCAACAATTCGTAGTCGAATAAGTCTAGTCTGTAGTCCAGCAATTATTTTCCTACACCAAAGCCACTTTATCACCACTGTATTCAATATCCGAATCACGAAAATGCCGCCAATTCCGACTATTATTCGTTCCACCTTTGGCATCATTGTTCACACGTTGCGACACCAATGGTTTCATGGCGCAAAACGCACGGAATTGGAGGATTTGGACGAGTTCTCTGCGACTGGGGCTTGTACTGTACCAGCACTACCGCCGTGGGTCCCCAAGCCCGCTTGAACGCCAAAGCGATTGTCCCAATTCAAGGTCGTTTTAAACCCATCCAGCTGTCGACGGGTCCTACGACCGGAAGTGAATTGAGTAAATACTGTGCTCCGGCTTCGCTAATGATGTAACCCGTCAAGTACCATAACATGGTGGGAATGCCGACGCGTTTCGTGTAAGGCACAATCGGAGCCGATTTGGGACGACTGTATCCCAACCAGCAAATATGAAAGTCTCGGGGCAGTTCCGTCAAGAGATTGCAAACGCTCGGCAAAGTGGTCCACCAAAATGGCATCGTCTTCCAAAATGACACAGACGGGGATGGAGGCGATAGCTGGTGTTGTCGTATCAAGGGTGGTCCTTGAGCGAATCCGGCAATTTTGAACAATCGAGTCATGTTGGGGGCGTGTCGAAATAGCAATGGATGTTCCTTGTTGGTGTGTCTTCTTCTCTTTGCAGTGCAAACGATCTCAGTGCACCTTTCCAGCTCGCAATGTGCGACAAGGCACACGCCTTCTCGCTCATGGACATAGATACCAAGGACTCATGATTAGGAGCACCGCGGTCAAATGCTTTCAAATCGTGAGGACGCCACTGTGGTGCCACGAGTTTGTTCAATCGGGCAAAAGATCCCACTTTTTCTTCCAATCGTGCTTGTGCCTCGACCATGGGGCCCGTTCCATCAATTGCGTTGTTACCGAGTTCCCAGTCCGTTATTGATTCATCATTACTGCTCGAGTCCGAAAGACTCGCCACCGCTTTGACGACCAACAGTTTCTGACAACTAGCTTGATTCATAAAACACTGCCACCGGTCCGTGCGTTTTTGCAAATTGATGACTCGCACAACAGGTATTTGAGCTATAGTTGTAAATGTATCCAAAGCTCGTTTGTATAGATCCGTCATGGACAATGGCCGTGGTACGGTGACGAGTACTGCGGCAGCTTCGAGTGCAATTTCGCCGTCGGACAAGGCGTGACTTGCCAGTAAAATAGTTGTCAGCGTTTCCACACGTTCTTGTTCGTCCATCGGTTCGCTTACGCACTGCATGGCATTCTGGAGCACATCTAGGAAGAATGATACGCGATCTTCCAGTGAGCCTACCGCATGATTCCATGGAGTGCTGCTATCCTTTGAAGCAGGCCATTGTCGACGGTTTCGAAGTTCTCGTAATGCTTCTACTTTGGGTAGCAACTGCCAAGGCTCGTACACACTCTCGTTTGCATCCGTGTCAATCATACCCAGTAGAATTCGCAAAAGTGCCATGCTTGTCGAAAGAAACGGTGAAGTATGGCTGTCATGATTAGCTACAAGCTCGTCTAGATGCTGTAGTCCTGCACTCCTTGATTGTTCCCAAATGCCATTTTCGGAATCGAAGCAAAATGAAAGTTGCATCCACGAGCTCTGGCAAAGTCGCTGAAAACATTGAAACTCCATCCAAGCCATGTCATGAATTCGATCATCGGGACTATCAATGCGTTGTTTCCAAATCCAACCACAAACGGCAATGACCAAGGAAAGCGTTCGCAGAAGATGTTGTGATTCCTCACTCGATTCGTTACGACACCACTGGATGAACCAATGGCTCTGCTCCTTCTTGTTGAGCAATAAAATACTCTCCAGCATCAATAAACTCAGAATGGGAGGATTTTGCGGATAATCTTCCACGTCTTGTAACGACGGAAGCGTGACTTGCACGTATACCAATAACAAGGACGCTGCCGATTGAACATCGTTTCGAGACAAATACAGCTGTATCAGTAACGAGCTTTGCCAAGTACATTCGGCTACATGCGCTAGTCGTTGAAGGCTTTTGGGACCGCCGATAATGCCTTTTGTTGATTGTGACGTCGTTTGCTGCTCGGGAGGATCGTACAAGAGAACGGTTGATTCTCGCAATGTTGCACGGTCTGTGCGAGGACTTTCCTCCAGTATTTGACTCTTCCAGAACATGATTAGATTTTGAACCATCGTTTGACGCTGCTTCAGCCCCAAAGAAATATCGGCTAGTTCTTTCTCGCTGATTTTGATAAAGGAAGAAGACGAACCACAAAAGGTATCCATGACCAACAGCGATCGAAACAATATTTCATTCACTTCCTGCGCTGGATGACCCGGACACTGCCAACAGGGTCGATCCTGAAATAAATGGTCGCTATCCTGTCGGGCAAACGGTCCCCATTCCGGGGTTTCTGTATACAATCGCGTAGCCGTATGCATCGCTCGGTTAATCTCTTCCATGACTTGCTTGTCTTCGGATCGTATGCGAACTGATTCGGGTTGCTCTTCCGATGCTTCCGCGTCACGTGGTACTGTAGGATTACTTTCTTTGATATTTGCTTCGTTGGGACCAATAGTGGTGCTCTTTAAGCGGGATTTGTCAATTATGGCCTGATTATGATCGTCTTCCGCAATAGAATCCTCCGTGGTGTCCTCCATATTCACATTTCCCATCCGCAACGGCTTGCTCCTCGCTAGATTCAGTCTTATTTTCGCCTTCATCAGTTGGGGATTCTACCAAGGATATTCCCAAACGTTCCAGACCTTGATAGGCTTGCTTTAACCAATGCAATATGTGGCGGTCCTTTTCTTCGTCCGGTTCGGTTCTGCAACCGATGTTGTTGTTTCTGCTGACGTGCTGGTCGATGCTCCTTTGCCCTTGCACTTTCGCCGTCTAGATTGACTGCACCATTATCATTAAAATCATGCTCACTCCAATCCTCTGAATCCGAATCTGACAAATCATCCTCAAACATGGCGTCATCAATATCCATCGTCTCAAGAACAGGCGCTTCATTCTTGTTGTCGTCGTTTGAGCTCTTCAATGCCTTTGCTGTTGTTGCTTGTTTCGTAGCCTTGCTTGCATTCGTTGTGCGCCGCTTCGGAGGAGACGTGACCGTCTCTTTCTTCTTCTTACTATTTTTACTTTGTTTCTTATCTACATTTACCTGTTCTTGTTGCAACGCTCGATACCTATTCTTCCAGACTTGTACATCGTCTTCAAGACTTTGCTGCAAAGCTTGAAAATACTGCAAGACGCTGGTATCTGTCTGCAACAATTGAATGAGCGGCAAGGGCGGAGGGGACGACACATCGCTTGCGTGTTTTGGTAGTATCGCGGGGCATTTTTTCTCCGAATGCTTCCCTAGTCGTTCCTTTGTCAACAATACATCTTTATTTTTGTAAAGAGAAAGCACACTTTCAATAACACTGTCCAGAACAAATAATGATGATTCATTCAATTAGCTTTTGTTGTTGTTGTACAATTTCGTGCGTGACGAATTTGTAACCGTACACTGTAGCCAAGACTACAATTTAAACAAATTTTTCCAAACAAACGCCGATAGTACTCTTTAATCCATAGTAACCCGTCGCTGCACCCTCGATCCGACCATGAGGATGTCGACCGATTTGCCGCCCGAACCCAACCCTGGCGAGGGCACTTGGACAAAAAAAACACATAAAAAGAAAACCCAACCCACCGGTACCGCAGATGCCGAAGAAACGAGATTCACGCATCCAGTGTGGGTGAAGTTCCCCACCATCGCCGCCACCGACAACATTTACACGCAAGTATACGCCATGATGGCCGCGCTCCTCAGCCATTTACCGGACGGCGTTGCCATATCCACAAACGAAAAACACCGCATCCCCAACATGGACCAGTTCCCTGACAATCCAGATGCCTTCCGACAATTCTTCCAGATAAAACAGCAAAACATTGACCCCAAAACGAACAACAGCACGGGTCACCACACAGTCACGTTCAAAATCGAAACACAACGCATACAGCGCAGTGAAGAGTAATACGTTCTTAACCTACCTCCAGGAGAACAAATTATCAATGAGATCAACTAAACCAACAGTCAACAAGTACATCAAAATGGCGATCATTCTGATGCGCGACACAAAAAATCACAAGCCCAGTCTCCTGACATTCCAAATCAAATCAGCCATTGAAAACCATTTCGTTTTGACAAAGCCATGCAAACAGAACCTAACAAAGCACCAAACGACATCACACCTGAGGAAGCATCCCAGCTCTACATCCAAGCCGAACCAATTATCCTCAATGTCCCAGAACCGACCGAATCTGACAATCCTGACGCATAACAAACATCGTCATCAATCACATGCATTTTGTGTTTACACAAAAGCAGATAATGCCACCGCACTTCGCAACATACTTCGCAGAAGAATCAGTGTTCACCGACTATCTCCATGGCCAATGGGTCCCGTGGTGTCGTCCGTCACTCCAAAGACGTCTTCGCAAATTTGCTCCGTGCCCATAACGCATTCACTAGCAAAGTCAAAACATTTGTCATTGAGGGCGTCACACCGTCTATGATGCACGAAGAATATACCGAAATGAACGAAACCCCACATCTCTCTTGCTACGAAACCCTAGCAACCTTATGGGAACCACTCGAACTCGACCGCGAACCTACGAACCAGTATGAAGAAATTTTCAACGGCGATCCCACGCGCCCCATCTGCTTCGCCCCGAATCCACCAAGCTCACTGAAACTCGAGGCCGCTGGCTGATTCCGTACATACCAGACGACAATAACCGGGCCTCACACTAGTGCAACAACTCATGATCCATTGGAATACCAACGACCCCATCGATTTCACAGAACTAAACCGGCCCAGTTCTCATCACGAAAAACCAGACCAAAATAAACCCCACCCAATATTATATCGAGCACCTCAGCCGACACAGCATCCCACGCGAAATCCGTCTCAATCCCAATCGATACAACACAACCACACAAAAGAAAACAACAACACCAATCACAATCGAAATCCCCACCACTCCAAAGGAATCGTGGGCATCCATCCGTAAAGGCAACAACAACCCACCCCAGATGAATTCGTCACACCCAACGCAACCGACGGAAAGACATCCTTGCAAACAGCAGTCACTCAAGAAACGACAACAGATACCGCCAGCGCAGCCAATACACTCACCACACAACGCACAGATCTAGACAGCATCATCCACAAACTTCAAACTGAACACGCCCAATATGCGCTCAACCAAAAGCCATGGAAGAGCGCATCCAACAATTGCAACAAAGTGTCGAAACCTCAATGCCAAATTGACCAAGTTCCACGATACTAGCACCAGTTATGCGCTACCACCGACAACAACATCGCAGCCATGAACAATAATATGACGATCCTAATGCAGCGACTCTTCGGCGATGCGAAACAACCGTCACCACCGCCATCCCCAACCCACCGAACCACCCGATATCACAATGACAGAAAGCACACTCAGCGGCACGAAAAGAGCAAAACCCACCGCCACACCCCTCGCCCCAGCCCCGGTAACCAGAGTAACGAACCATTCTACTCCGCTTCCCAAGCACCACAGAGCCCCCAAGAGAGCCCGCTCAACCGACAAATCTTCCAATCAGGCCCCACGTCCATTGACGATGGCGCCCAAGTCAAATGAGTCCTCATCGCCCAACCCGGAAATCGAGAGGTTTCCCATTCCAGCACCACAACCCCAAACTCAACCCTACCACCCACCAACCCAACCAACTCAGCCACAACAATTCGCCCCACACACGAACACCCACCTCCAAAACTTACCATTCGGCGATGACAGTGGCTACAAACTCGACGGAGTCTATCGCCACATCGGCGAAATGTCAATGGAATATCAGCCGACAACAAATTCGCCGATGCCACCGCACTCAGTATTCAAGCAAAAGAATTACAGGCCGACGGGGCCAGCTATATTGAAACCAATTTGAACTACGAAAAGAATGGAACATACCACCACATTCGCAACAAACTCAGACCAGCATGGAACAACATAATCAACTTCATCCACAGTAACACAGCAATACAAACAAAAAATACATACCAACCAGGAGGAATATGCCAAGCGATCGGAGGAGCGTGGGCACGCAAAGTTACATGCTCGAACAACGACCCCACAGGACTCGGCCAATGGACATACCAGACAATCACCGGAACAGACAACCGACGACTCACCATCGTCACTGCCTACCAGGTATGCGCTGGCAACGACGCATCCGAGAACAAACCGCATGGCGTCAACGACAAATCATCATGACACAGGAAAACCCAGACAACGACAGCATCACACCAAACCCACGAACGATGCGCGATGCGCCACCGATCTCACCGCTCTATGCACCAAACTCATCACCGACGGCCACGGCCTCCTCATTTTCATCGACGCAAATAGCAACATGAACGAACACAAATCTTGGATCCACAAATTTCTTGACCACACTAAACTCCACGACGTCTACAATTACCGCCACGGATACGACACGGAACCAGCGACTTACACCCGTGGAACCCACCGTATCGACTTCATGTTTGCAACACACGACGTCCTCCCTTACGTCGAAGCCTGCGGATACAATGCCTTCTCGAGCACGGCGCGACCACCGCACTATGTACTGCGACATCCACCTCAACCAGTATCTACGAGACCAGCCAACGACCGACGCAGTACTCACACAACAACGCCACGTCCTCAGCAAATATAAGAAAATCAGAACCGAATACAAAAGACAGTCATCACCAAACTCCTTGATCAACATTACCTCGATACCATCGCCAAACTCTGAAAGCGCCCACACGAACAAATCATTAAATCCCCAAGAGATACAGCGCCTCAAGAAGTCGACCGACTCATCACAAACACAATGGTCACGACAGAAGCCAATATGAGGAAAGACCGATACAACCAATGGTCTCCGTCATTGCTCCAACACATCCGAGACTACAAATACTGGCGATCGTGGGTTCGTGAGCTCCGCACCAACATTGACCAAAGCAACGTCCGCGCCGAACTTCTTCTTCTCATACAAGACCAAACCCAGTACCCAACTGAAAAACCCACACTCGATATCGCGAACCAACAATTACGTTTAAGCAAGAAGAAATTCCGCATCATGCTGAAAAATGCTGACCACATCCGAGCAGTGGCTACTCGACCAAGAAGACATCGCTCGCCGACGCAGGAGACAAAGCCCGAGCAACCATCCTAAAAAATATCCGGAAATCAGAAGAATCCGCCAGATCCTACCGACAGTTGCGGCAGATCATCCATGGCAAAACCTCAGGCTTCTAGCAAGCATCTCGTCCCAGGTCCCGACGACAGCCTTAAACGACATCACCGCCGGTCACATTAATTGACACCCTAATCGCGCAACATCAGCATTTCAACCAATCGCATGGAACAGCATTCACCAAACACAACATTCCAACAATTTGCTCTCAAACATTTATGGCAGCAATCATCGAGCTCCAAGAGCTCACAGGACAAGGAGAAGAGGCATTTGACGCCATTATCGCAGAACTCAAAAC